>BFEA01000705.1:465334-476511 GCA_003427395.1 Chara braunii | reverse complement strand
TCAGATCTCTCTCTCTCTCTCTCTCTCTCTCTCTCTCTCTCTCTCTCTCTCTCTCTCTCTCTCTCTCTCTCTCTCTCTCTCCACTATAGTGATATACGTGGGCACAGCACGCTCGGAAATTTCAAGATGAGAAAGAGAAAGAGAGAGGGGAGAACGAGAGAAAGAGAGAGAGAGAGAGAGGGCAAACAGAGGGCAATTGCAAATGCCATTAACAGAGAGAGAGAGAGAGAGAGAGAGAGAGAGAGAGAGAGAGAGAGAGAGAGAGAGAGAGAGAGAACACAACGTACCTCGATCAGCCATCACCACTAACTTCGCCCACCACTGATTGACAATGCGTCTTCACTTGCCTCCGGTGTCTGGCACTTCGCATGTGCACAACGGCCACCCCACGTCCTCTTCCCGCAGCACTGATTGGCAACACTTCGTCACTCGCCTCCGGTGTCTGGCACTTCGCACATGCACAACGGCCACCCCACGTGCTCTTCCTGCTGCACACGGTCCCGTCGCACGTGCGCAGCAACCTTACATTTGTCTCCTCTTTGTGGCTCCAAGAGGCGTTTGCTGTCCTCTTTGCAGCACAACACCCTTCTTATAGGCACGTGCACATGGGTCCCCTCCTCCCTCTTCGCCCCGCCCACTGCCTCTTCCTCCCCCGCCCCTCTCCTCTGTACGTTCGCCATAGCCACGCATCGACACGCATCCATCGTGTCCCACGTCCCGCCCACGGAGATCGTCCGCACCCGCCTCCCGTTCGCCCCCACCTTCTACGACGGCACCCCGTCGGCCTTGGATTCTCCCACAGAGGTTGGTCCCCCCCCTCCCTACCCGATACTTCGCTCCGCGCGTAGGCCTGCCCCCCGCCCCCGTCGGCCTTGGATTCCTGCACGGCGGTTGGTCTCGCTCCTCGCGTCGACGAGCCCCCCGCCCCCCTTCCTCCCAACGCTGCACGTGTTGGCCTCGCCTCCCTCCCAACCGTCGCCTACGTGCCTGCCGCGCTTTGGCCCGCTTCACTTTTTCGATGTGCGCCTACCTCTTCGCCCCGCTCCTCCATACGTTCGCCATAGCCACACATCGACACGCATTCATCGTGTCCCACGTCCCGCCCACGGAGATCGTCCGCGCCCGCCTCCCGTTCGCCCCCACCTTCTACGACGGCACCCCATCGGCCTTGGATTCCCCCACAGCGGGTGGTCCCCCCCCTCCCTACCCGATACTTCGCTCCGCGCGTAGGCCTCCGCCCCCGTTGGCCTTGGATTCACGCATGGTGGTTGGTCTCGCTCCTCACGTCGGCGTGCCCCCCGCCCCCCTTCCTCCCAATGCTGCGTGCGTTGGCCTCGCCTCCCTCCCATCCATCGCCTACGCGCCTGCCGCGCTTTGGCCCGCTTCACTTTTTCAATGTGCGCCCCTCCCAACCGTTGGTCCGCTTTGAATTTCGTGGGCCTCCGCCTCGGCCCCCCACCCCTTCGCCTCGGCCTCGCCCCCACACTGGTCCCACTGCCCGGTTCCCGCCTCGCCCTCATTCCGCCACAGGTTCCACAATTTTCGTTGGGCCAGCAACCAGGCATGTCGCCGGGCCCTTTGTTTGCTTTAGTAGTATAGAGATAGAGAAGATAGAGATAGAGATAGAGAAAAAAAAAAGGTTTGTGTGGTTGTCCTTCGGGACATCCATTGAAATTGGAACAATACAAAGAAAGAAGATTAGCATGGTCCCTGCGCAAGGATGACACACATAACTTGAGAAATGGTCCCCCCCCCTCCACCCCGCCCCCCTGAAAAGAAGAGGAAAAAAAAAAAGAATAGTTTGTGGAGTCCTAGCTACTTATTGGGGAGTCCATGGTCGTGGAGTCAGAGGGATTACTCACAACACTGTTCTCCAAGAGGAAGGCCTTACTGGACTACACACCAGCTGAACACTCAGTTTGGTTTGCACGGGGAACACGCAGATTGGTTTGCAAAACCCAAACTGAGTTTGGTTTGCAAAAACCAAACTGAGAACTGAGTGCCCAGCTGGCGTATAGTCCCCGCTATCTCACGGGGAAAGTGGGATGGCAGAGAGGAAGGAGATTGGCCAGCTACGGGATGGACTGACAGTTAAGCTTTGCAAAGGAAGCGATCAATGCTGTGAGGGTTCGCTAGGCCGTAACATAGGGAGGTGTCAAGAGTGGGTAGCTTACGTAATTCTCTGACGTGCCAGTGGAATCAGGCAGACAGTGAAGCACACTTGATTTCAGACATTCCAAGAATGAAACAGTTCAACCTTTATAGCAAGTAACATGGAGCACAATAAGTCCATTGAAATCCCTTTGTCAACAACTATGTGTACTTTGGCTTTCTTTGGGGTACTCCATTCATTTGCTCTTGCAGCTCCCCTTTTACTATGCCTCTCACATACAAGGCTGGCCACGTTGATTGTGGTTGAGCGCCAGTTGCCTGCATCCCCGTGTGCCTTAACGGCACACCTGCACGTGATGAAAGGAGCCAGAGTAAAAGGGGAGCATACACCTGTACATTTTTCTTGAGCTCTTCAGCTTATATATTGTCTGTTCTCTTAACGATGCTCAATCATGTGTATTTATCAGTACACAAGGGGAGGGAGGAAGGAAGAAAGGGGTAGGGGTGGAGTCTATAGGAAGTGTGTGTGTGTGTGTGTGTGTGTGTGTGTGTGCTGTCTCTTATACACATCTAGATGTGTATAAGAGACAGCGGTGTCACTGTGCGACACTATAAGAAAAGGAAGAAAAGTAATTTTAAAAACTTAAGAAAAAGAAAAATGGCGACGGAACACGGTTCTGGGTGCTACGGGGTTCNGAGAGAGAGAGAGAGAGAGAGAGAGAGAGAGAGAGAGAGAGAGAGAGAGAGAGAGAGAGGTACCTGAGGCTAAGTTCTCATTGACCTTGCGCTGTCTCATGGCAACCGCTAATGTATCTGCATGGGGCTTTCTCGGTGGCATGAACACCGCAGGGGCAGACGAGGGACGCTTCTGCAAGTGAGGAGCCATTGGCACAATTTCAATTTGGACATCACAGTATGAGATTCGAGTTCAAAGCGCCAGATTTGTTTGCAACTTTGCATCCTCTGGCCCAAGGATAGAGCCACACTGCATGAAATGGCCACAACTCGTGTGCAACTCATAACTCCATGGGTAACCCCGGGGAAACTTTATTTATCTGCCACCAATGGCACCCATCAAATCACGTGCAACAAAAACACTTGTACAAACATACATAACGTCGCTGAACAATACACAACTGCTAATAAGCGTCTAATGAGTTGAACTTTGAATCCTGAGGGAGTCAGCTGGGTATAATGATGTAAGTGTTAGGGGTTACCCCCTTTAACAAAAGCGTGGCCAAAGGAAATGTAAAGGACAAACACACATAAATAACTCGTACAAAAGTTGTATGACTCATAACTCAAGTGGTGGAAAACTTCGCTAGAAGGCGAACTAGTACACAACTGTAGGAAGAAAATGGTTGAAAAAAAAGGAGGAAGAAAAGGGTTATAGAACCTTCCCATTTCCGAACGCCCATGCAAATCAGCCAGTCTTTCAGGTGGAGAAGTAGAGTTTATTGCATTGAAGAAGCAGCTATAAATGCCATACTTGAACAGGGCACAAAGTGTATTGAATTTCCAAAACTGAATTGGACACCATTTTTTGCGCTCGCGCCAACAAGGTTAGCGATACGCTAAATAGTGTGCCTCCGTGCTGCAAATCGTCCCCTGGCTCGCCCGAACACACGACGGGGCGGGCTCCCGGTAGGAGCGAGGGAAGGCCCAGGACAGAACAGGAGGGGACACACAGACCTGTGCAGGTTTCTCCAATTTCGAAATCTACCAGGATGAAGATGGATGGGGGAGAAGTCTCCAGAGCCGGCTGCGCCATGCCCTAGGGCATGGCGAGAGTGGGCCAAAGGGCCTGGTTGCATTACTCCCCATACACCAAGTTTGGCGAGTAGGCACCTGGTTGCACTTACTCGCCAAACTTGGCAAATGAAAAATATGTCAGACTGCTCGCCACACCGTCGACACAAGTTGTGGCGAGTGTTTTCGGTTTCCCCGCCTGTGCATGGTGGTTTGTGGAGGGTCGTCCTCGAACCTCGCCACAAAACAACTTTCTGGAGAGTGCACGGCTTCACGAGTGGAGATCAGGTAGACAAAATTTTCAAACTTTTCTGTAGAAGAAATATAGTGGCGAGTAAGTGCAACCAGGCCTCCAGTTCGGCTCTCATTTTTTTCACTCTCCACCCATCCGCCACAAATTGTGGCAGATGGCGAGTAGTGCAACTAGGCCCAAAGGCTGGAGCAAGAGGGATAGGAGGTAACGAACAATGTTTACTACCATAAGGAAGGGAATAGAGGCAACGAGAGAACGTGAGGAGAAAATGTCAAGTCTCAGAACCGTAAGAGGAGGAGGAAAGAAAAGAGGGAGAGGAGGAGAGTGAGGAAACTAGGGAAGGTACAAAGACAGGATGAGAAGGAGCGGACAAAGGTACTTTTCGCAAATATCTCAAACTAACATCGTTTTTCTATTATCTTTAAATAATTTCTGCATTAATATCTTGATTTATTCGTGTCTGTTCATAGCTTGTAATTCATATTTCTTATTTCCTATTTTATTAATTGGAAAGGTTTTTTTTTTTTTTTTTTTTTTTTTTTTTTTTTTTTTTTTCAACCAAAGCAACAGTTCATTAACCAGTACGGGAAGGAGGCCGGGGACCTCGCAAATCAACCCGGATATATCTGACAGCATCAGCCAGCTTAGCTTACAGGTTTTCACCTGCGGAGGTCAGACTAGCTGACTTCCAGTCCTAACCTGTACCTGTCTGTATTCTACTTGCAAGCTTTAAACATAGCAAATACTGGCTACAACCTGCCTAACACCCCCGCAAACTCGTGAATGCTTAAAAGGTCTATCAGTTGACATTAAAGTAGAACAGAGACTTAGCATTGAAAACTTCGATATGCAGGATTGGCACCGCCTGCCTGMAGGCTCACCCACTTCAGGGACTAAAACGGCCCCGAGGACCCGGAGCGGTCCGGCCCTACTGACACTCTCCTAGCGGCCCACGGTRGCCTTACTCAACCGAGTKYCCTGGTTGGGCGCACAACTACCTCCCTATTCAKCCTGTCAAGAACCAGTACCGCCTAGCCTCACTATAACCAGTTGAGGCTAGGCTTGTCTAACTTCTATCACTAATTCTTGGTTCCCTTATCTGTTTCCAGCAGCCACTCAGCGAGGATCAAGCCCTTGAGCGGATGWAGAGATGCAAGYTGTGGGCACATTCCCCACGTCCTTCGAAACCAGCGCAACTGACGTGGACTACCTTTCCCTGCTTTTGCTTTCCTTCTCCAGTCCACCAGTATAGCGTGTCTCAGACCTTTTTTATCATGAACTTGATTTCCAGAGCCGACATGTATTTCCTCTGGAATCTCGACCTGTTCCTGTCCGTCCAAATGACTTCACAGATCAGTCCCCTGATCACGTGAGCCATATAACCCCATCCCCTGTGGGATACTGTGTTTGGAGGAAGAAAGCCCAGCAACACCCATTTTTCATCCCAGTTCACTTCCTGTCCTCCGAATTCCCTCCAGTGGTGGGTCCACCAGTTCCAGATCCTTTTGGATGYTGGACAGTCCCACCACAGATGCCGGGTGGACTCGAACGRCCATCTGCACCTGGTACAGCCAGGTTCCACCCCCATTCCCTTGCTTAGGAGCCAGACTGCCGACGGGGTCRCCATCAGGGAAAGGAGCCAGAGGATGCTTACCTGCTTCCCATTRGGGAGTAGGGTYAGTGCCTTCCACAATCTCTCGAAGTCTTGTTTCKCGTTCGTCAGCTMTTCGCCCCAGACCGCCTGCCAACGTGAGGTGRCCACCTGCACTGGTTCTTTGATCTGTCTTGCGGACTGCTGGTATCCTTCCGCCACCGTGTACTCTAGCAATCTGAGGGGGGGCTTCTCTGACCCTCCGCTGACCCAGCCCCAAGCCAGCGGATCAATGCTGAGCTGTCGCAGAGGGGTCTTTCCCACCCAGGTGAGCCTGTTCGACAACGATCCTTTACCCTTCCACTCCACTACCCGGACCTGGGCAGGGTTGTCCCACTGCATGACGGTCTCTTCCTCTATCCAATCTAGGACATTGAATGGACCGGAACAGCGCCAGCGGTCTACTCTGCGGAAACCACTTGGAAGTATCTCTTTCACTTTCCACAGCGCGTTGCCCTCCAGCTCCTGATCTGAAACGTACCAGACCCCGAGCGGGTCTAGACCCTCTGGACCTAGCAACTCCAACCAAGTATGAGGAATAGAGTTAATGATTTCTCGCCAGTGTCGCTCTACTAGTTGCATCCCTCTTAACGATTCCTTCAGTTCCGACAGCGGTCTCCATCCCCCTAGGGCAAGGGACCACAGATCCTTGATCCGGACTATACCCCGCTTGACCCAAGCCTGCCCAAAGCTGCCTGTCGATCCATCCACAGGGAATGGACCAGAGTTTTGTTTGGTGATATATGGGTTCTCAAACAAAATCTGGTTCAGGACCTCCTCCTTGGTAGTCGGAGTGCTCTGCATATCAGGCGGGGCCTGCTGCCATGCTTTGCGGATTGCCTCCCAAAATGCAGACTTGAGTCTCTTCTTTCTGAATGACGGAATGAAAAAACATGCCCAGACATCCTTTGCCTTCTTCAGTCCCCAATCAGACATCAGGATGCGTTCAGCAAGCAGTACCCAGTGCTCCAACTCAGATCTTGTGGCAACCTTTGCTACCCAGCCTCTCAGCTGAGCCTGGTTCTTTCGCGCGGGGTCAATGAGTCCCAGACCCCCCTTTTCCCTGGGGTATGTCAGCAACTCCATCGCAACTTTAGATATGAAACCTTCGCTGTTCTGAGAGTGCGGCTTCCATAGGAATTTGGCTACTAACCTCTTGATGAACTTAACGATGCCCGCTGCTAACTCCCTTACCGTGGAGACAAACCACAGGATGGAGAACAGCGCGACATTGGAGACCAAAGCTCTCCCTATGATGGATAGGTGCCAAGCCGTGCCCTAGATTCTGAGGCGAGCTGTGATTCGCTGCTGAAGGAGAAGGCCTTGGGAGGTTGCTCCCACTTGCAGTCTGATCAATACCCCCAAAAAACGCTCCTCCTCCCCATTCTCCACTCTCCTCATCCCCCATTCTACCTTGAGTTCAAACTGGGCCGACAGCAGGTAGGTGGGCTTGTTCCAATTAACTGAGGCTTCCGACAGGCGAGAGTAGTCTCGCATTACCGTTTTCAAGGCGGTCAGAGATCCTGCTGTGTTTTCGCTTACTGCGAAGAGGTCGTCCGCCAACGCCTTCACTCTGCAGTCCTCCCCGTTATGCAGCTGCAGTCCTCTTATGTCYGGATRTCGCCTTAYCTTGTTCRGCARCAMTTYCATCTGCAGCACGAAGACAAGAGGGGCCAGGGGGCAACCCTGGCGAAGCGACCTTGACAGTGGGAACGGCTCTGAGAGGTGACCATTTATCATGACCGCTGATGAGGCRTGKGTGTACATGGCTATGATCCAGGCGCARAAGTTCTCTCCAAARCCCATCCTTCTCAACGTGGTAAGGACGAAAGTCCACCCCACTTTGTCGTATGCTTTCTCCAGATCCAGGAGGAGCACCGCTACGTCCAAGTTCTCTTTCTGCACCACCTCCAGAGTCTCAACTGCCATTACTATGTTGTTAAAAATTGAGCGACCCTGAACAAAGGCCCCCTGATCCTTCTCCACCAGGTCCAGGAGGAACTTGGAGAGGCGACGCGCCAAAGACTTTGCGAGGATCTTGTATGATACATTCAGCAATGATATCGGACGCCAGTTCCTTACCTCCGCCTTGTCCCCCTTCTTGAATAGAACAGCAATCACTCCATGCGTCATGCCCCTACCCAGGCGACCCCCTACTAGGATTTCGTTGTAGAGTTCCACTAGCAAGGGGCCGAAGACCCTCCAGTTTGCAACATAAAATTCTACTCTCAGCACATCCACTCCGGGGGATTTTCCCTTTGCCATAGACTTGACTGTCTGTGTTAATTCCTCTAGGGTGAGGGGTCTATCCAAATCTAACTTTGCTGATGTACCCAGCCTTACTGTAGTGTCTTCGCACATGTTCGATTCCCTGGAGAGGTCCGAGTTCACGTCGTCCAGCGGTCTTCTAGTCGTGAGGATGTCCTAGTAGTATAGACTTGCATATTGGAGCATGCCTGCTGCTGTGCACGCAGGAGGGGCCGACTCATCGAAGGGGTGCTTTAACGCATTCATCTGTTGCTGATTCCTGCTAGGCAACAGTTTGCGAAAGGTCTCCTTCGACATCTTGTCGTGCACCTCGATCACTTTCTCTTTGAGCAGATCTGACCACCTTTTCTGCTTTCCCTCTTGCAAGACATCCCAATCCGCCATCCTCCTTTCCCGCTTCGCTGCCCATACCATTGCTGAGATTGGATGGCCCCCCATGCGGTCCTCTGCTTCCTCCACTTTCCTTTTGCAATCCGCTTCTTCTTTGTTCCTGGATCTGGCCAAGATCCTCGAAATCACGTCTAGTACCCCTGAAGAAATGGCTATGCCTCCATCCAACCACTCTGAAGTTGAGTTGAACAGCGGTCTAGTGCTCTCCCAGCTAGACACTCAAGATCTGGCTGTTGACACGAAAGAAACCCCTGCCCCTCTCCATCCCCAGGTGCAGCGTAATGTCCGCGACCACCGGCTTGTGGTCCAACACTGGGTTCCCCTCTTGGCGCACTGCGGTAACTCTCTCCATTAGCTGATCCGCAAGCAGAAAAAAATTCAGTCGCCTCCTCGTTACTAGCTGCCTATTCCGAAAGAGGTTTGACGTCCAGGTATACCCTGGGTCGTCTGGGTTGAGGATCGGGAACGGGTCCCTCAGGTCCAATTCTGTGCTGAAGTCTAACAGCGTTAGAGCGTCCTTTCTGTTTCCGTGGGGGCGTACACCGTCATGATGGCCCATTCCTCACTCCCTATCCCAATCTTCATCCAGGCCCACCTTCCCCAAATGTCTGTTTCTGAATCAATCACCTGTGCCTGCAGGTCCCGGTGCAACAAGATGCCCACACCTCCCCGAGTGCCCAGGGCCGGGGCCCAAACCTGCGGGCCGTCCCACCAAAGTGCAATGTCCCTTAGTTTTTCTTCATTCAGCTTGGATTCCTGCAGCAAAACCACGTTGACCTTCCGTTCGTGAAGCCAACTCTTCACACGACTCCTTCTGGCTTTACCATTCGAGTCCCCTAACCCCCGTACATTCCAGGCGACAACTCTGATTCTATCCATTTACTGTGTTGCCTTCCGCTTGTGATTGGATGCGGGTGTCTGACTGAACTCCATTGTGTGATTGTGTACCCACGTGCTTCCTTGCTGCTGTGCCCTTGGAGCAGCGTTGTGATCCACTTCGGCTTGAGTCGGATCGATAGGATGAGGAGCGCCATTCTTCAGAAAGTTTACCTGCCAAAAAGTTAGAGTGTAGGTCCTCCCCCGGTGCCAGCTTCTCGTTCACATGCATCAGCACTAGGGCAGAGATACCAGGTTTGACCTTGATGTGTTCCAGCTCGCTCGAGTTCCGCTCCCGAACCAGGTCCATATGGAACCACCTGATTCTAGCTTGGGTGAGAGTCTCTGCGACTTCCGAAGGGACTCGTGCGTCAAGCAGCGGGAAATACATCTTTATGTACCCCTCGTTTGATTCGCAGATGACATGGACCATGGTGGAATGTGGGATCAGCCTCACTGGGATATGCTCCCCGTACATAATCTTTGTCACCTCCATGATCTTTGCAGGTGTGGGAGATTGGTCCACAACCAACGAGGGGATAATTGGGCTGCCTTCCCTGTCCGTGACAGTCAAGATACAGGGGCCTTCCGTGGTCCTGGAGCATATCAGTGGGATCAGACATCGCTGAACCGACTCCATCCTGTTTCTGTCAATCGTTTCAACCCTGTGGTTTTTCCCTGGAATTCGACTCCTACCGGACGCAGTTGAACTCTCCATTGACGACGACATCCCTGAAGCGCTAGAAGAGTTCCCGTCCTTCTCCCCGCATTCACTTCCCCACCTGACTCTCGAGCGAGACGTCTCTGGAGTTTTCGATAATTCCCTTTGTAGTTCTTCTTCTCCTTCCGGGATGCCCCTCGGTTCCCAGGCCCTGAACTCAACCTCCCCTGTTCTTTCTACTAGATTCTGGTGCTGCTCGTTGTGTCCCCCAGCTAGAGTGCTGGCCCCCCTATTCCACTGACTGTCCTCTTTCCATGCATCCCAACGGGCGCTGCTGGCCCTTGAGCGTCGCCTGTTCACTCCGCCTGTTCACTCCGCCTCTTGTCTCCCATCTAGGTCCCTCCTGTGTGGAGAAGCCCCTTCCCTGTGCCTGTGGAGCCAGGTTCCTCCAGTCATAAGACTCCGAAGGATACCTGGGCTTCGAATGTTCCACTAGTACCTGCTGTGTTGATCTATATCCCCCTCCTGGGACTTGGTAAGAGCCCATCCCTTCTGGTTCTAGTTCTAGCTGCTGTTGCTGGTGGTACTCCAGTCTGTGCCAGTGCTGCGGCATTTCTGGTCTGAGGTCTAAGTCTGGTCTGACTGGATTATGGCCAGAGCGGTGCCCGTGGCCCATGTCCTGTCCTGACTAGTCGCCCCTGGTCGTCCACGGGGCTAACAGTGCAGTACCCCCTGCTGGCACTGCGTCTCTGTTCCATTGAGGCTCTTGGTGAACTGTTCCATGTACTCCCCACTCGACTGGGAAGCTGGACTGATGTTGGAACTGAGGCCTTTGCTGGAGCCACCCATCCGCTCCCATCCCCGAGACTAGGCCGTGAGCGCCCACTCCCTCCTGTGCATACAATGGGTGACCGTGACTTGCGTTATGATTAGGATGACTTGGATGAGGTTGTCCATGCATAGGCCGACCTTGAGCTTCTGGCTTACGTGGCATTGCTCTAGGACTTGCTTGTGTCCCTCTCACTTCCTCCGTACCTTCCCTCGCCTCCCTTGCCTGGTTCCGCAGGTGCTAGCGATATCTCACTTTGTGTCCTCCCTGTCTGCCTCTGCTACCCCCGCGCCCTTCTTCGCTTTGCTTGTATCTTGGACAGTTGTCTTCAGTGTGGTAGTACCACTTGCACCGACGGCACCAGTCGGTGTAAGGAGATACTACCTCC
>BFEA01000705.1:437939-449150 GCA_003427395.1 Chara braunii | reverse complement strand
CATCGGTACGGTGGTAGCAGCAAGTGCCCCGGATCTTTAACCTGGGATGCACTGCGCATGCCATCTGCCTTATGCTGCACGACATCAGCCACCTCCCTTCTGAGTATATCCCCTTTTTGCACCTGTACCCCTGGAACTTGCCACAAGAGATATCAGTTCCGACCTAGGACTCCACCCCCACTTTTGCTAAAATCCTTGGCACACCCCTTTTTCGCACTTCCGGGCCCCCATCCCACTCCGATCAGGAAGTCGCGCTGGGCGTGAGGTTAGGGCGTCACAACACAACTACTATTCCAATATCCAACAACAGTAAGGTTTGAGCAGCAGGGCATCTAACACGACCCCCTACAGCTAGTTACTATTACGAAGAGTGCAGCCAAGGTTTGAGTTTCAGCCTCCCATCCGAGGACAGGGATACCAAGCCGCCTTCTCTCGCCTAGGACCTGGCAAACCAAGGCTTGCCTGACCCCCTCTACAGGTGGAACGTTTCCAATCAACTTTGATCATCATTCTCACCAATGAGAGGATCTGGGCCAGTTGCGGAAAGATTGAAACCTTCTCGTTCTTGAAGACAACTCTATTCCTTGCTCTCCAAATTTCCTGCATTATAACCCCCCTGCAGACAAATGCCACGTATCCCCAACCCTCAGAGTAGATAAATCCTGGGGCTGGAAAAGCGCCAAACAAAACCTAATCGTCTGTCCATGCAAAGGAAGCAGTATTATGTTGCCATAGGTCTGCTCACCAGAGCCAGACTTCATCCGCCAATGGACAGTGAACCCAAAGATGTGCGTTGGATTCCCAGCCCCATTCGCACCTGGCGCATGTATCTGATAGCTCCAAGCCTCTGGAGTTCGACCACATGGTAGTGGGAATCACTTGTAAGCTTTCAAGCCATAGTAAGCTGGCATTACATTGTGATGGCATTTTTTTCAGGGCCAACCATAACGCCGCCCGGTTGGGGGGCTGAACAGACGACCCCTTCATCATTTGGAATCTCCGCATGGCCATGTCTCCTGGAGTGTTGATAATTCTAGATCTCAGAGTCCTCATGCCCACCTTGGGAGCATACCGACACAACGGAGTGACTGCCTCTCTGCCCTGAGCACCATGCCTCCACCCCAAAAGGAGTGGTTCCACTCAAAAACAAACCGCTTGCCCCAACATAATTGTCTGTTTTTGTGCCGACCACACCCTGACTTCCCCCAAACCCAGGGTGGAATTAACCACCTTCTCTTGCACAAATACTAGTGGCGTGCCTTTAGCAGAGTTGGGGCCCATTCTCCACTCTTCAACCGTCCAACCTACTGGCAGATCTGGTCCTATCACCTTCCACACCAACGCAGTCCCATCAACTGCTCTAACCCAAGTACCACATTCATTCTCGGTTGTAGATTTCAGAACTGAAGACCATTGTTGAGGGCAGACGTTGATCAGCTTGGACCTGTTGGCAACATTTCCTCGCAGGCGAGGAAGTTTTAACTTTAGTTCTTCTGAGATCCATTCGTCCCTGGCTCCGTGACAGAGGTGCTTGATAAGGACGACCCCTTTCTGTACCCAGGCTTTGCCAAATTACCCCACTCCATCACATGCTTGGAACATAGGACCCTTAGGCTGACAGATCAGGGGGTTTTCAAAACTGCACTGGTTCAGAACCTCAACTTTCGAGGTTGGACGGTGGATGACCTGTGGAAATAAATTCTTCCAAGCCAGCAGAATGCCTCGCCAAACTCTTGATTTCTTAAGCCTGTTGAGGTATGACGGTAACAAAAAGCAGTGCCAAGTATCCTCGGGCTTGGACAAGGACAATTTATTCCCCAGGATGTACTCATACCCTTACTTTGGAAGGGTTTTCAAAGAACACCTTGAACACCCATTTAGCCAACAAGGCCATGTTCTGTGCCTGCGCGTCCAGGACGCCCAACCCCGCTTGGGCCCGAGGAAGACAAATAGCATCCCAGGCCACCTTGGTGATGAACGCCTGATCTCCCTCCGCAGTCGGCTTCCAAATATATCTGGCTGCCACTTTCTTTGTCGTAGTGCAGGCCTCCTTGCCTAATAAACAGATGGACAGGGGGAACCACAAAATGGAGAAGGTCGCGGATGAAAGGACCAGCGCTCTGCCAAAGATAGAAAGACGGTAGTTCTTGACCCACTCGTGGATTCTGGCTGCGACTCTATCACTCAAGAGTTGGTCTTGCGCTCTGGAGCAGTCCAAAAGTGAGACTTGGACCCCCAAAAAACTTTCAGAGTTTTCAGTAGGGATGATCTGCAACCCCCCATCAACTTTGAGCGAGAACTGAGGATGGAGGAAGTAGACTATTCCAGTTGATTGATGCCTCAGATAGATGACAGTACTCATCTATCGCAGGTCTTAGTTCTTAAAGAGAGGAGGTGGAGTTTTTGCAGGCGACCGTTAGATCGTTTGCTAAATCTCCCCCCTTCCAGTGTAGAGTAGGGCTAAGTTGAAATCCTCTGATATTATTATTTCCTCTAATGTTATCCATCAAGACTTTGAGTTGTAGTACACAGAGCAAGGGCGCCAAAGGGCACCCTTGTCTCAAGGAGCGGGTCAAGGGAAATTTATCAGACTGGTGGCCGTTGACCATGACCCTAGATGTAGAATTAGCATACATAGCATGAACCAGCTTCAGGAAGCCGGGGCCAAAGCCCATATGGACGAGTGTGGTGGACACAAAGGCCCACCCCACTTTGTCATAAGCTTTTTCCATGTCTCGCAGTAAAACTGCTACTTCCCGTTTTTTGAGCTTATGATTTCCAACGCCTGAACTGTAGACATTATGTTTTCAAATATCGAGTGCCCCCTCACAAAGGCCCCTTGCTCCCAGCCTACCAGAGAGGGTAACTCAAAGGCTCATCTAATAGCTAGTGTTTTAGCTAGTATCTTGTAAGTCACATTTAAAACAGAAATAGGACGGTAATTTCAGACTTCCCTTCTGTCCCCTTTTTTGTAGAGAAGGGATATCACCCCTTTGACCAAATTAGGAGGAAGGGTACCTGTGTCCAGGGCCTTGTTGTAAATCTGACATAAAAAAGGGCCGAACCCGGACCAGCAAGCTAGAAACAACTCTACCGGCATACCATCGACAGCCGGGCACCTCCCTAGGGCCATTTACTTGACAGCTTTGTGCAACTCTAGGACTGTGAAGGGAGCATCTAGGTATGTGCTAGTGTTAGCAGATATGCTCACCTTAGTTTTGTCCCAAAAGCAGGAGCCTTCCACCAAGTTAGAGTGGAAGTGGTCAAAGGGCCTCCTTGTGGAAACGATGTCCCAGAAGTACGCAAGAGCGTAGGCACACATGTCTGTTGTCTCCGAGGCTATCGTTGCCTGGACATCAAAGGGATGGATCAGTTCTCTAACTAAGGGCTTTGTTTGTTTTAAGATTAAGGATTGAAAAGTAAGCTTAGTCATTCTATCATACCCCACTATGCCCCTCAGGGAAAGCCACTCCAACCATTCAGCCTGTTTCAGGACGTCTAGGGATTCAAGTTGATAGAGAGTTTTTTCCCCCTTTTCAGCCCGACAATAGTCTGCAAAGGGGTCTTGGCCCATCTGCGACTCAACCATCTATACTAATTTATGGAGTTGTCGCTCCTTCCATTGCCTCTTTGCTGCCTTCATACGAGAGAAGACAATTAAAACTTCGCGAATGATACCCAGACCGACTTCAGCCCAGTGGTCGTCAAAGTGGAAGAGGAACTTGGCTTCTTCTCACTAGACATTTGTGAATTGACCCAAGCCACTATGCCTTTATCCTTGAAGTTGGCAGTATTCAAGCGGAAGGGAGGGCGGGCATTTTGTATCAAATCTTTAGCCATTATATCAACCACTACTAGGTAATGGTCTGATATGGAGGAACTAGTATAATCTGCAAATACACAGCGATCCCGAAGATCGCCCCTCAAGGCTATGAAGTCTAGCCTTCGTCGTGGTTGAGGCGATGTATCGGAAGGTCTTGGACCATACCAAGTATAGCCATGATCCTCTGGATGCATCACCCTGTAAGCGTCAAATAGAGATTGAGAGTCCAACAGGGAAAGAAGCAATGTGCTGTCGTATCTCAAGGGAGTGGGGGATGGCGAGTCCAACCCTGGATTCAGAGTGGTGTTCCAACCTCTGGTAAACACGCAGACCGGTTGGCTAAAAATTTAGTTCTCTCAGAGTATATGGCCGGGGCATAGACCGTCATCACAGCCCATTCCTCTGAACCAATTAACAATTTGACCCAGGCCTAGCGCCCGCCTGGGTCTGTATATTGATCTAAGATTTCACATTCAAGGTCTTTGTGGATTAAGGGTGCAACTCCCCCTTTGGACCCATCGGCGGGCACCAGATTTGTGGCCCAGGCCACCAACCTTGAATCTCTTGGATTTTACCAGAGTCCAACTTCGATGGGTCGCCAGATTTGTGGCCCAGGCCACCAACCTTGAATCTCTTGGATTTTACCAGAGTCCAACTTGGTTTCCTGAAGGCCAATGATCTGAATATTCATCGAGTGGAACCAGGATAAAAGCCTCAGAAGTTTATTTCTATCGTTCGTATCCCCTAGCCCTTTGACATTCCAAGTTAGGAGTCTTATCTTATTGGGCAGGACCATTAGATTGGTCCACACCCCCGAGATTTTGGATCCGGGACACGTTGAATGGGATGCAGCCTCTGTCTTCAGTGCTCAGCTCATTGCCAGGTTGTCCCAGGGGAAGACACCCCTGCGAAACTTTACCATAAAAACCCTCCGAAGACAACGGTGATGAAGCCTTGATTCTCGCAATCTAGTAAGCAATCTCAATGGCAGAGAGATCATCGTGAAGTCGGATTGAGGATAGCGATTCGCTTCTGCATTGCACTAAGTCATGTAGAGGTATCCGGTATACTTGTGTTGAACACCAATTTTTGAATGAGGCTGATATCTCCTGAATAGTCAAAAAGGATATGTGCAACAGTGCCTTCCTTTCGTCCAGCAGGGTTTCCACGTGTCTGCCCATTTTGGGTTCAGACAGAACCGCACACGAACCCAAGTAATGAAGCACCTGTTCATTAACTAATTTAACCACAAAGTCGTCTGATGGTGGCCCTACAACTTCTATCAAAGGGAGGGCCAAGGAATCATCAGTCGCTTGTTTGGTTAGGAGCATCGTCCCCTGGGTAGAGTTGTAACAGATTAATGGAATAAAAAATTCTTGTATTTTCCCTTTCAATCTGTCCGTTTTACTCAGTGTTGCCATCGGACCTGCCAACGCCAAAGATTTTTTGGTTGATCTCGCTTTGTGACCTTGCTTCTTCGAGGAGGGGTTATCGGCCAACACTGAGCCTGATGGTTCCCCGAGGTATTGTTCCTGTACCGTCGGGAGAGGGACATTATCGTTAGTACGAGAATGTTTACTTGGGGTACGCATCACGAGGGCCTCAAAGGCCTTTAGGGGGTCAAAGTGGATATCCCCCTCATCAAATAAACCTGCCACTGCGAAATCGAGAGTCTCGACAAAGGGGTTTGAATGTGTCCCGACCTCTCCTTGTTCGTCTTCGAGGTACCTCGTGTGGTCCCCCCCCCCCCAGCTTCAGAACCCTATCCCTGCATTTATCCTCTGAGTCCGAGGAGTCATAGGCGGTGCAGTGCTCTAGGTCTGTGTTTTTCTCCTCATTTGGGGGAAGGTTTGCTTTGAAGGCTTTTGAGTCTGGGTTCGCTTTGTTGTGCTCCACTTGTTTCTTCCTCGTTCTTCTCCCCACAAACACATAGTGAGAGGAGGGGGAAGTCGATGGCAGACCCAGCTGGAGCTTGTCCTTTGTGTTTAGACCATCCCCATCATGAGATGGAAGGCGGGGGGAGGAGGGGGTGGGAGAAGGAGGGGGGGAAGGAGGAGGAAGGGGGGTTGAAGGAATCTTTTCTCTCGTTACCTTGCTACTTATCGCCCCTTCCCCTTTACCACCACCTGTCTTTCCGCTTACCACCAACTCTTCGTCTCCTTTTTCGTCACTTACCTCCTTGCTCTTCCATTTCCCTTTTCCCTTGCATTTCCCTCTCCCGTTCTCTCCCCTTCTTTCCCTTTCCTTCCTTATGCCACCTTGATTTCCAGAATCTTTTCTTGGCACACCTTCCTGCCGTACCCTCGCACCCTTCTCTTTCCCCTTCTCTTTCCCTTTCCGCTTATCTCCATCCACCTCCTTTTCTGCTTGCTTCTCTCCTCCTTGTGTTTCTTCTCCCTTGTCACCAACCTTGTCCCCATTCCCTTCCTTATCCTCATTGTCTCTCTCCCCGTTCCCCTCATTGCCCTTTTCTTCCTCCTGCCCCTTCTTAATATTATCACGTTTTTTTGGGCAGGAGTCATCTAAAGACTTGTGGAAGTATCGGCAACAGTCAGAAGTCGTCCTCCGGAGGGACATCACATCACCTGGGTTGCCCCGGAATCCCCGATCCGGATTCTGGGGGTTAAGATGACTGCGCTAGGCCAATTCCCGGAGAATAACAAATGGTTATCAGCCCCTTCGACAACCAAACTCTCTCAATGGAATCACCAGCATACATCTCTGTTCGGACGAGCTCTGGTGATCAACAATGTGGTCTTAGCCACCCTCTGGTACAAGTCGATATTTTGGCCATTAAGCCCGGGAGCCCCGAGGATCTTGAAAAGGAAGGTAGCGACGTACCTGTGGAGAGGGGATAGCGACAACCCCCATGTTATCAGTCGGGTGGCTTGGGAAGCAGTTATCCAACCCCAGGCAAAAGGAGGTCTGGGTATTCTAGCCCCCTTCACTCAAGCTCAAGCCCTCAACCTACAATGGGTGGTGCGATTGATTTTCGAAACCCCGCTAGTATGGAAGACGCTGGCAGAGGCACAAATCGCCAGTCTGGCCCCCGCAGCACCTCAATGCATCGACCCCCTACGATGGTAGAAGATCGCTATTGGAGAGTACCACGACGACCCCGGTGAGGGGAGGGAAGGAGAGATGATTTCTAGCCCCGCCTATTAAAAATCTGGAGGAAGCTCCTCCCCCTGAATCGCCCACCCCCAGACGGGTGGGAGGAGGTGGCAAGACAAACCGTTGGATCACTAACAAACGAGGCCAGATCTTCCGCAGTTCCGATGCCCCATGGAAAGGTTGGGCAAAGAATGGGGTGATTCGTGTAGGTGACCTATGGGATAGGGAGAGGAAAGACTGGAAAAGCCCGAAGAAGTTGAGGGGAGAATTGAGGTACTGCCATAATATTGAGTCAGCTTTGGAAGAAATAACAAAGGCCCTCCATGTAGGGTGGTGGCTCATCCTCCGCAGAGGGCCGGTGCTGCAGGAAGGAGATTGGTATCCTTAAAGGGGAGGATGAACAAGGTAGGGCTGGTTCATCTGGTGCGGTCGGATGAGGTGTTGATTGAATGGTACAACATAAAAAGGGATGGAGGGCTGGTAGGGCGCCGAGACCCCTTCCAATGGACTTCGAAAGAGGTACTACACAGAACCAGGGTTTTTGGGGAAGGAGATAGCCGGTGGACCTTTCTCCCCGAATAGCCATAGAAGAACTCCCATTTGATCCATTGGAATGGGTTTGGAACTCCAACTCACGGCAAAACCCGCAACAATCCAAACCTCGGACATTGTTGGGACTCTTGGTGAAAGCGTCGTATAGGATGCTCAGAGCCAAGTGATGCTTAAGGGACACGGTGATCGATAGATGGCAGAAGCACCTCAATGTTGGAAGGCACCTCCTCACACCGATACGATGGTTCCGAGACACCAAGAGCAAACCTGCAAAAATAACCTCCTTGCAGTGGCAAGATCTTGCATCGATGCCTACCTACGAATGACTGGCTTATTGACCACTCACGCTTGGAACAACAAGGCCGTGCGCTTTCTTGGTGTTCCCGCTGTCTGTCAGGCTTCCCGGCCAAAAAGAGGGCAGAGACAATTGAACAGATTTTTCTACAATGCCCATCAGCAATATTGACCTGGAGGTGGTGGGACAGGGTGTGGCGGCAAATGGTTCCGGGATATCCGTGGCCGTGGGATTGGCGTGCCATCTTAATGGGACACCACCCGCCCTTCCAAGACAGCATCTTCGTGTCAAACATGTTTCACCTGTCCCGAAAAATGATCTTGTGGGTGTTGTGGTGGCAACGCTGTGTTCTGATCTGGAGCAGGTACGGGTAGAGGGGGAGGAGAGGGTCGAACAATTCAAAACACACTTCCAACTGGAACTCTCACATCGGTGGAAAGCAACCATGCAATCGCTTGACAATTTCCATCGCTCCAAAGACATTACGGAACGGTTATTGCAGTTCTCTAGGGAATGGCTGGGAGGAGACCGGGAGGGATGGGTTGCGGAAGCATGTTGGTCAGGGGATTGGGAAGATAGGGAAGGTGGGGAGGACAGCCAAAGAGAGGAAGGCCCAAGGGATTACCGTCTGAGATTCAAGGACTGGCTGCTGATAGATCCGAGTATCCCCATGAGACCCGCAGAAGAGTTTCCGGACCCTTTCCCCCCCCATCCATGGTCCCTGGAAATACATCTATGATATAATCTTTCAGAACCCAACCTGCTGTGTTTCTGTTCCTTTTGACATTTTTTTGAGACTAACATCTGATATAGCAGGGACGGATGCCAACTGGTCACACCCGACAGATGACTGCAGGGTCGCATGATTGCATGGAGATTGTTCGTGGCAGGACAGGGTGACGGGAGGAGGCCCCACTTGTGCCCCCCAGTGGCTCCTCCTGGTACCCTGACCAGATGAAAGGGTGAGAAGGACTCCTGCTACTTGCCTATGCATCACAAGACATCCACTCGCACATGGGCTGCGGTTTCCAGGCACAACAGACAATTCTGGCAGGTTTTTTCCAGTTACGGTTCTAGGTCCAGAGCAGTCAATCCTGGCAGGTTTTCTCCAGTTATCAGTCTAAGTCCCTTCTTCCCGGTCCTTCTCTCAAGTTTTTTTCCAAAAGACCTGCTCAATCAATCCCCTGTAATCCAGGGTAATCAATGCTGGCAGGTCATTTTCTCCGATTTTTTCTGATCATATCCTGTATATGGGATGCTGGACCCGTTTTCCAGCAGGTGATGCTCCCCACCAATAGATGGAGCCTCTCCCCGGGTGGTTAAAAAAAAAAAAAAAAGTCGGAGCACCACGGGGTGTCGAAACACGCAACCTTGATGTCCATCTGGCCAAATTCCCAGAGGTCGACAATTAGTCGTTTTTTGTAACGGGTTTTGGTCGAGGGCGCAAGGTCAAACCTCACATCCCTCAGGGCCGGGGTGAGGGGATACGTATATGGAGGATGATCCTTAATTGTGGAGCCAAAGGCATCCTCGACAACACTCTTCAAAGGACCCATAGCCGACACCGGGACGTCTAAACAATGAATCCAGAAGAGCTTTTGCTTCATGGCTTCTCTCAATTCAAGGAGCTGTTGTTCAAACATCCAGGGGAGGAAACAGATCGTATGTAGGGTGTTATCAAGTTCCACTTTGTCTTCCTTTTTCATCAACATCCACGAGGCGATTTGTTTGGCCGAAGCTACATATGTGAGTAGGTTACGCCTTCGTTTCTTATCACCCCGCGTTTTGGCGGAGCACCAGTGGCCGAAGAGGCAGCCCATCCATTCTCATGCATACGAATCAGTCTGCTTTTGACATCAAAGGATAGAGAAGTGGAATCTTGGTAAAAAAACACAGACACAACGTTCTCTGAAAGCCAATCAGCCTGAATTCTAGCGAGGTCACGGCCAACCACAACCTTAACGAAGTCATCCCCTACCGTGACTGTGTTGGGGACCAGTTTTTCAGGAAGGATTCCATCGTTGAAACAGACAGCAAGTCACGGATCCATGTCCTATCAATGTCGGACAGGGGGGCAGAACTCTCGAGTAGCGGGGATAGTGACATCATTGTAAAAAGTAGGTAAATAACAAACCTGGAAATTTTCAGAAGATTAAAAACAACAAAACTGACTGTCATTACTACGTGGAGGACACACCCGACCTAAAGTTAAGAGTCTCCAGGCATCAATCAGAACTGGGTGTCGTACACCTTCGATCCACTGTCGAACGCATGAACGCAAGAGTAGGAAGAAGCCACAGCCGCACGATGATATCCTCGTCGACGAAGCGCCCGCGATCGCTCCCTCTTTGTTGACCTTCTCTACTAATAGGCAGATGGGAAGAAGCAACGGGAGACAAACCCAGGGTAGTGCCACTTGTGGCCTGCCTTCCCTTACACACTTCGGCTGAGACTCTGAGATACATGGATTCCCTCGGAATCACCGAGGTAATTCGAAGGAGAACCCTATCATCCAGTCATACCAGCTTCCCGCCGTACTCACGCGAATGCACCCGCGCTGAGCTGGCACGGGCCGTACTCACGCGAATGCACCCGCGCTGAGCTGGCATGGGCCGTACTCACGCGAATGCACCCGCGCTGAGCTGGCACGGGCCCCACCGCTAGCGTCCGCAGACTTCACGTTGCTGCTAACGCCTCCGTCCCTTGTTTTCTCAACGAGCCCACTTCTGTAGTACGAGAGAAGAAGCATCTTGGCACAAACAAATAATAATCATAAAAAAACGACGTAGGAACCAAGGCGAAAATTATTTCCGAAATTCTAAGCAATAGGAGGGAATAGTTTGGACGAGACGCAGCGGTAGATTCATGTCCCTCTGTCCTTGTCCAACATTTTGTCCTATTTGTCATTAACTTATTATTGTTATTGTATTCTAGATTTCCACTGTTTTTTCTAGGAATCCTACCACTCCATTAATTTTGAAAAGAAAAACAATTGTCCTTTTCTCATTGAGGATTATTACCTGATCGCTAGTATCATTACTACGAATATTCTTACTGTTTTTACATTTTAAACGACGAAGGAACTGAGGCAAAAATTATTTCCGAAATTCTAAGCGATAGGAGGGAATAGTTTGGGTGAGACGTAGTGGTAGGCTCACGTCCCTCTGTCCTTGTCCAGCATTTGTCCTATTTGTTATTATTGTTATTGTATTCTAGATTTCCACTGTTTTTTCTAGGAATCCTACCACTTTATTATTTTTGAAAAGAAAAACAATTGTCCTTTTTTCTGTGTTAAATTCCGGGCCGCCCGGCGGCCCAGCATCCGTCCGGCAGGGGTCCCGGGTGGCCCGGCCGGTTGGGTCCCCCGGTTCGATGCCAGGCGGGCCCAGCGCATTTTTGCGCGGGGGGGGGGGGGGAAGGCCTGTTT
>BFEA01000705.1:408442-421107 GCA_003427395.1 Chara braunii | reverse complement strand
TTCTGCTCGGCCTCAAGTACCCGGCACATCTACCTCTTCAGGGTGTGGTACCGGCCTACCTGCTACTTGAGTGTTTCCCCGCTGCTTCAAGTGTTGCAGGCCTCTTTCCCCGCCACTTTAGTGTTTTCCCCGCTGCAATCCTCAATGTCACGGCAGGTAAGTACCGGCCCTGAGGGCTCAACGAACGAACAAGTACCCTTGCGGGTCACCCGCACACTCAAGCCAACAAGCACTCAGACAGACATGCAGACCAGCAAGCGTGCACACACACAGACTTAGAGAACTTCGTAGCAAGCGGGAAACTCAGCAAGGCACTCAGTCCATGAGCAAAACTCAGAAATCAGCTGTGTGTCTCAGTCCGTGTTTGGTCGGGTCATCACACCTCAATAGAAAGATTACATGCCGGGTTAAACAGACAAATGCACATACTGGCAGTAATGCTATTTGTGGACGACTTAATGGTTCTAATAAGAGTGCCGGACTCATCTTTTCAGACTTTAACAAGGGTAATGCAAGCATTCCAACTAGCCTAAGAAATGAAGATAAACTGGAGGAAAACAGTAGGCTTGGAACGCGGAATCATCCCCCCCCCCAATTACCGAAGCAACACAGGGCTTACAATGTCTGAACCATCAAGACCCATTCAAATTCCTGGGCGTATCGAGTGTCCATGTCAGTAACCAATGATTTGATAGTGGCTAACCTCCTGGAAGCTGTCAATAATAAATATGTTGGATGGAAAAGTGTATACACGCCTCTACTGGGAAGGGCGCTAGTTATCAATTTGTGTATCTTCTCCATAGTTTGGTATATAGCATCCATTTGGGACACTCCGAATCTGAGGAAAAAAGCGGCTGCTTACCTATGGATGGGAGACGTGTCAAGAAACCAATTCATAACAAAAGTAGCATGGAAGTATGTATTAAAAACAACAAGCAAGGGAGGGCTCAGTCCCATAGACCCGGCCACAGAATACAAAGCCCTTCAAGCGAAATGGGTTTGAAGGCTGAGACACAAAAAGGAACTTCCATGGCAAGAAATGGACCCGTACCAAATCATAAATCTGCTACCTTTTAAGGCACATGAGACCATAGAAGGACACATGTGGCTCATGGAGAGACACCGGTCACCTAGAAAGGAGGGCAATAGACTCAGACTGGGGAACCTACCTCCAAACGGAGACCTGCCAAGTCCTCACTGGGCTAAACTGATTCCGGCACGGAGAGAGGCATTCCTGCAAAGGAAGAGGGGACCAAGGTTGGAGGAGGAAGTCCTGGGACAGCCCTAGTTTGGTAACGACCTTATAAAAGACCAAAATGAACAAACATGGACACTTCCAGGAAAAGACGAGATGGAGAACGTGGGTAGAGAAGGGAATATGGAATATCGAGCAGCTGCGGGATGATCAGAATCAAAGTGGGAAACAGAAGGGGAACTCAGACCATACCTACCAGGACATCATAAGTTGTGGAAAAACCTGGAGGAACTAATAGATGCAATGCTTAAGGACCAAGGGCCACCCTCAGTGGCCCTGAGGTTCATCGAGCACACAACCACAGATAGAAACATAACAAATTTTGAGGTTCACGAGGTGGAGATCACAGGCAAAGCAATAATAGAGGTAAGGAGAGATGAGTTCAACACACAAGACCTACGGAAGGTTAGGCAATTATAAGATCAAACCGACAAACCGTGGGAAACGAAAGACAGAAGGACCCATCTGGTTGTTCCGGCCGGACAAGGACATAACAGAATTGGAAATATATCCCATGGAGTGGGGTTGGTATGACGAGAGAGGGAGGGGCAAAGGCAAAAAGTGGATAGCACTGCACGAATACACAGTGGAGACAGGGTGTAAAACCGGACGCAAAGCAGAAAATCCACAGCAGGCCATAGTTTCAGGACGGAAAAAATACTTACAAACGAATCTGGTCTGGTTACAGACTTACAGTCACTACCACGGTCATTCTACGCATCGATCAGGCCACAAAGAGTAAGAAGCCTGCAATGGCTAATAATCTATGTAGCAGTCCCTGTCAACGCTTGGCTAGACAAAAGGTGCACAGAAGAGGACAGAACAAAGGTTTCCGCTCCCTGTCATATGTGCCCAAAAAAGCAGGGAGAACGTTGGCTCACTGCCTGCTGGACTGCCAATATGTCAGATCCCTATGGGACAAAAGGTTTGGTCTAGCTTAACCTCTTCTGATTATCCAACTGACCAGTTCTTTCTCTTAACTGCCATCGGCAGGGAGGGCTTAATCTCAGATGAGGATAAACTACTAATAGAACTAGTGACAACAACGACGCTGTAGGTAATTTGGAGAGCTAGATGCGGAAGAACAGTAGGAAGAAAAAAAAAACGAGCAAACAAATCATGGGAGGAAGCAGAGGAACTAATGGAAGCAGAGATTAGGGTGGAATGAAAGCGTAGGCTGGGAAAGATCGACAGGGAATTGGACAACCAGAAGAAGAGTAAAATCCAGAAAGAGTGTGAGGAGGCATGGCTGAAGGAAGGTTCAATAGCCATGACTCCTATGGGTGCTTATGCGCATCTGCCTTCTATAAAATCAGGAAGCGTACTACACTTTATGGATTTGTGTGGAATAGACAAGCAGGGGGCAGAGAAGGAGGAAGTCGTACCTATGGACCAAGAATGAGGGGAGGGATGCGAGGAGACTAGGAACAACATCTCCCAAACTAAAGGCCGCCCCCAACCGGTGGGTTGTTAGGAAAAAGAGACTTCCATACCAGAAGCAGACTGAACTGAAGTACAGAATCTAGACAACTCTATAGAAATGGACAAGCATGCTATTAGGGGTTAACAGTTGGGAGATGGGAGAGCACAGTACAGGAAGCGGTTGGTAGTAATACTAGATAGATTCAGAGTTCTAGTCCTTCAAGCCCGGCAGACAACCAGAGTATCAGATAGGAGCACATACTGGGGATACCCAAGAAAGAATTAGAGAGCAAAATCAAACTCCGATAGGAAGAGTCTAGGACCGAGCAAGAACTAGCATAGAAGCAAATAGGCTAACTTAGGCAGGGCTGAGGGGAGGTATATCAATCCCGCCCTCTGAAGTCCGCAAACCACAATGGGGGGAAGTGTTGGAATGAGTTCATTCCAAGGACTATGAGTGTGAACGATATACAGAAAACCAACTTGCGAAATCACACAGATGTCCAAGTAGTCGTGTCCAAGCAGAGAGTACAAATGCACCAAGAAAACCATCCATATATAGCAATACAATGAAGTAATGAGTCAATGTCCAATGCCCGTAGGCCACACCAACACAGTATCCAAAGTCGCTCCTCTCTGTCTGGCGCCCAGCGCCCAATCTACTCGGCCGACTATCCTACCTACAGCTGGTTCACACAACAGGCTCACTTCGACTGACTGTCAACTCCACAGCCGACCTCTCTTCATGCACCAGGTATGTATCTCGTCACCCTCAATCAGACCTTGATTACCCCACACTGTGCCTCCTTCCCTGAAGACCACCAGATCGCCTGCTATACCCCCTGGCGCCCAGCAGCCCGGCTATGGCCGCCTGCGCCACGCTGCCCTGCAGCGCCCCACTTCACCACTAAACGCCCCGTCAGCGCCCTTGGCAGCAGTGCAGCATCAAGCGATAGCGCAGCAGCACTTCCACATTGCCTGCACTGGCCAGAATGCCTGGCCTGGGCTGCCTCACTCCTTTTGTGGATGTGGCAGCCTCCTGGATGCTGCGTGTGGCCTGGCTGGAAGCTTCCAGTAGCTTCCGGTTGGGCCTCAGACCCTGCGCCCAGGCCCGAGACTACAGTTGAGGGCCTGGGCCCATTACAGTTGGGCACAGCCTGAGTCTCCGGACTTGGGCTGTTTGCTGCATCTGTGCAGGGCTCCCAGGCAGGTGCGTCGGCAGTACTCCTTTTGCAAAGGCCGATGGCCTGCTTCCCAATGTATCGGCCCTGCTTTGTGTATATGTGCCCAGGCGCAACTGTCAAGGCCTGGGCCAACTGTATGACGCAGCAATGCGAGGCTCACGCGTCTACCCAACCAACTGGCGTGCTGAGAGAGCCTGAATACCCATATATGGAAATGTCGAATTTTGCCTCTAACGAATATTCAGGCCAGCCTTCACTTAGGGCGGGCACTCGGCTTGCTGGGGGCCTTAGCCCAGATCATGTGATGTCTGATAGGGCCCCTTGAGGGATTGTTCCTTACATTCCATCCCCCTTAGCTTCGAAAGTCCGCTGAGATGCTTCATGCTGGTGCCTTCCCCTTCAGTTTCTTCTCATAATCTGCCACGATCTGAGGAGCCATCTTGACAAGTTCCTCCTTTGAAATCCATCGATCTTCCGTAGGATCAATATGATGCCTGAAATGTACTCTGTATTCCCTTGCAGGCTCAGGAGGTCTTCCTCTGCCAGGTGGCTTGGGAACATGCGTATCTCTGTGATCCAAGATGTTGTTGGCGTCCACGTGGCCATCCATGGTTGGGGGCAGCATAAAACTCCGTGATGGGAACTGTGCTGTCTCAGCGAAAGGTGCAAGCTTGGAGGCGCGAAAAACAGGGTAAGTGCGTAGGTGACCAGGGATACGAATGACGTATGAGGGACCATCCAAGTCATTCCCCACAATGTCTAAGACTTCCCAGGGACCGAAATACTGAGGCATTAGTTTCCTAGAAATGCCAAACTCCTGTCCCAACTCACTAGCCTTGACCCAGACACGTTCCCCTACCTGAAATGTGGACTGTCGGCGACGTTTGTTCTCAGAAGCAATCATAGCTTCCTGAGATTTCTTGATGTGTTCGACAGTCTGCTGCAACAATTTCTCATACTGGACACACCAAATTCAATGGTTCCAGGAGTTGCGGCAGTTCGGTTTTCAGGCAGGCGGAAGTCTAGAGCAGATCTATGCTTCCATCCCAGATGCAGCTGATTAGGACTGACACCGGTGGTGCTGTGTACAACATTGTTGTACGGGCTAGCGATGAGAGGTAATTTCTCATCCCAGTCATCCCGACTGGGCTTGATGTACTGCCTCAGCAGATGCTGCACCACACGGTTCATCTGTTCAGCCTGCCCATTTGCTTTGGGATGATTCCTAGAAGTCATCTGAAGCTGGCTGCCCATCTGTTCAGCGGCCTTCTTCCACATCTCACTTGTGAAACACACATCTCTATCACTAACGATTGTCTTTGGAAGTTCAAAGCCACGCACCCAGTTGTCCATGAACAACATAATGACGTGCTCAGTCCTGGCAGTCTCCGGCATGGCAATTCGTCTAGCATACTTAGTGAACCTATCCACTATGACGAAGATGTGCCTCTTTCCATTCTTGCTGGTCACGAGAGTATCCATGAAGTCCATGGAGATACTCTGCCCTRGGCCARCARGAATGGGTAGAGGCTTGAGTAACCCAAGCGGAGCTTGAGTCCGCGACTTGTCCCGATGACAGACTTGACAAGTCTATACGTACTTCTTTGCATCGTCTAACATGTTAGGCCACCAAAATCGCTGTACTAAGTTAGCACTAGTCTTCTTATAGCCGAAATGTCCCATTGCGTCGTGGCATTCTCCTAAAAATAAACTACGCAAAACTTCCCTAGATGGAACAACTAATCTTTTAAACCTTGCCTTCTCAAGAAAGAGCATCCCAGTGATCCCATCCATCATCACAAACTCATCAGTGGTGATCTTGTCTTTGGCCTGCAGTTTGTTGATGATGTCCATCGTGATGGGATCTTCCTTGTAGGCTTCCCCCAAAGATCGAGTCACGTCGTCAGATAAGTCAAACTCATAAATCAGCGCAGCTTGGTAGTTTGCCCTTCTAGACAACGCGTCCGCAACCTTGTTGTACTCTCCCTTCACATAGTCTAGTTTAAAGTCATACTGATCTATGACTTCAATCCAGCATTTGAGTGCATCGGAGAGAACTGATTGGGTTTTGATCCACTTGAGGGTCTGATGGTCAGTTCTCAAATAGAAAACCTCCCTAACAGATAATGCCTCCAGTGGACAAGTGCCTTGTAGAGAGCATATAGTTCCCTTTTGTAGGTGGACATTGCCAACTTCTTTGATGGCATCTTTTAGCTCATGTACTCTACCGGTCTCAACTTCTTCCCTTCCTGCTGAGCCACCACTGCACCAATGACGTATTTGCTTGCGTCAGTGGTTACAACAAATAGCCTTTGCGGGTCGGGTACCATGAGAACCTCATGATGCGTGAGAGCATGCTTCAACCGCTTGAAAGAAGCCTCACACTCGTCGGTCTAGTCCCATAACGTGTCAAGTCGAGTTAGATCAGTCAAGGGAGATGCGATCGTACTATAATTCTTTACGAAGTCGCGGTAATAACCACACGTTCCCAAGAATGTCAGTCACAGACTGGGGTCCTGGCCAGTCACGTATGCTAGCCATCTTTGCATCTTCGGGCCTAATACCATTTGCGGATACTTCATGACCCAAGTACAAGATTCGAGTGCGACCGAACTCGCATTTCTCTGCGTTTATCTTATATTTGTGTTGTCGGAGGAGTGAAAGCACTTCGTCTACATGCTGAGCATGCTCCTCGACAGTTCTACTAAAGATAAGTTTGTCGTTGAGGTACACGACAACAAACTTATCCAAGTAGTCATGGAAGATCCTATTCATGGCGTGCTGAAATGTACCCGACGCATTGCAAAGGGCAAAGGGCATCACCACAAACTCGTACAGACCGTACCTGGTCTGAAATGCGGTTTTGTGCTGGTCCTTTGGTCTTATGGCAATCTGATGGCAGCCGGATTTTAAGTCTATCTTTGTATAGTACTTACATCTTTGCACCCTATCCAATAGGTCGTCGATGTGTGGTAAAGGCTTTGCGTTCTTAACGATGATGGCATTGAGGCCTCTATAATCAATGCACATCCCTAGTGTTCCCCCTTTGTTTGGAAGAAATAGGACTGGTGAGCCAAAGGGGGAAGTGCTAAGCCGAATCTAACCCTTTTCTATGAGCTCTTTCAGTTGCCGACGAAGCTCGGCCAACTCGGTCGGAGCCATCCTATAGATTCTTCCCTTAGGTGTCTTGCTACCTGGGATGATCTCAATGGCATGGACAACCTCCCTTTCTACGACTCCAGAGGGCTCCTCGGACAGATCAGGGTACTTAGCGTCGATGGTCTCTATCTCTGGGGGTGTTTTAACGGCCTCCCCTTTTGCAAAGACATAGACTAAGTACATTCCTTCCTCTTGGTTCTGTTTATAATAGAAGGCAGATTTGCATAAGCACCCATAGGAGTCTATTAACCTACCGACTTTATACTTGGCCAGTCTAACGGTCCTCCCATTAGGCAACTCGTGCTTCGACACCTTCTTGTCCCAGTCAAACTGGGGCTTGGCAACCTCGAGGTAGTACATGCCCAATAACATGTCAAAGTGGAAATCATCGCTCACCAGGAATGATATCTTATGGTTGATCTCTCCTCCTGGGTAGGAAAACCTGCAAACCACGTCTTTAACGTAGTCCTCTACCATCATGCACTCTTTGTTGGCCAAAGTAGATGCTACCGGTCTACTAAGGCGCTGCACCCGGTCCTCTAGGCGCAATCTGTCAACGCAATCACGACATATGAAGTTTCTCGTGGAGCCAATGTCTACAAAGGCGCTGCACTTGCGACCACCCACACCACCTTCCACAACGAAGTGCTCCCCTCTAGGACCTCTACTCAGTGCCACCCAGAACTCACGAGAGTCCCTTGCCGACCACTCACCTTGAAGGTTCTATAAGGCTTCAGACACATCCAACGTACAGAGTATAGTTGGGTCTAGATGCGTCTGCGGGGTGACTAAGGAGTCAATAGCTCCGACCAAATCTTGAGACGGCGAGGGTATATCACCCGCTTCAACGAGCGTAGAAGCAACTACAACTTCTACCGGCCCTAAGTGTTTCCTGAGCTGGAGCTCGTAGAAGCCATAGACTGAGAAAAAGGATACCCTCCCTTACAAGGGATCTTCTGCGAGACCTTCGGGTTCTTGCACTTAAAACTGTGTATGGTCGTACTCGCCATAGTTTACGCAAGCACCTGGCGACCAACGGTCCCGCCACACTTCTTGATCCAAGCCTGCTCTAACCCAAGCTGCTATTTTGTTTGGGTTAGCGGCCTGCCCCTAAGTCCTTCGCTGACCGCCCTTCCCGCGGCCACCTGCCTTAGTCTTAACTGTTGCAGCGAGGTTGCTACCCTCAGCAGTCTCCTCGCTGTCTAACTCTGAACCTCCACAAGTTCGGAAACATCATCGATCTCAGTTTGATTCCCTTCGGAATCAACCATCATCAATCGACTACCCTTCTTCCATTCTTGTGGAGTCTTCTTCTTTCTCCCATCCGTAGAAGGGGTTTGAGCACTACCTAGCTTAGCCTCTAAGTCTAGGGCTTTCTTGCTGAATGTCTCAAATGTGTGATACACTCTACGAGCCTCACTGGCTAATAAGTTCTTGATGTCTGAGGGAAGACATCTCAAGAACGTGGTCAACAAGACCTGTGGATTGTATTCCACTCCTGGAACGACAATCAGGCGCTCTACGATCGTGGTAAGCTCTCTCACTGACTTGTACTTCCTAGCATCAAGCTTTAGTAGCCCATCAGTGGCAATCCATGTCTGCTGAGGGTTGTGCCATCGAGCCTCCACTAAGTCCATAAAACTCTCTAGGGTGTGGGTCTGCGCCCAATCACCCATGTTCCTGCCGAACCCCTTGGAAGCTACCAATCCATTCATCCAGCGAGTTGCTGAACCCTCTCAGTAGGATGCAACAATTATCACTTCCTCTTCTATCAATGTCCTCTTTGCCCTCACCCACACTGGAACTGTTCTCAACCACGTGTCGAGAGCCTCATCCTTCTTGTCTCCTGAGAAGGTTGGAGATGGTTTCAGGAGGGTCTTGGGGTACCAAGGCAACTGTTGTTCCGTTGGCGGGACAGGTGGCGACTGTGGTGTAACTCCAGTAGTTGGACCAGGAGATGAAGAAGCAACAGTCTGTGATAGAGCTGCTGCTGATGTACCGCTTGGTTGCTGTCCAGACTGAGCGGCATAGGGGCCTGTCATCGCTGATAATGGAAGGGATGGCTTAGCTGTTGTCCGGGTCCTCGACCTTCGTAGGGCATGCACGATCTGGTCCAGGGATAGCGTCCATTTTGCTCTCCATGTACGCCTGCATGGACAGAACGCCCGCCTTCATAATCTTTCCTGTAGAGTTAAGGGTCGCGTCATCTAAACCCTCTAGTGCAGCTAGGTCTGCATCTCTACTCTCTAGTCTGACTCTTCTCTCTCTAATTTCTTTTTCTTTCTTAGTAGTCTGTTTGAGTTCCTCTTCTAACCTCAGGCGGATCCTCTCTACCTGCTGGAGCTCCATCTGCTCCCTTATAAGATGAGGCGGCAGGCTGGATTGCACACCCGCCATCTGACTAGCGCCGGCACGTGTCGTGTTGGAGACTGACTGCGAGCTGGTCGAGTCGGACGGCATGCCCTGACCAGAGGTTGCTGCAGACAATGCTGAAGCGGTAACCATTGCTACCACGCTAGCTGTTGTTGCTTCCCTCGCAGCCTCAAGACTACGGGCCCTAGCTTCGGCCCTTAGTCTTCTCTCTTCTCCCGGGTGTAGGGCCTGTAACACTCTAGGAATTCTAAGCGATGATAGCCTTGTCAACCTCCTAGCGTCAGCTATACCTTCATCCCCGACCGATCCACTCATCGGCTAGGCAGACGCTGTCTGCACTAGAGTCCTCTCTGGGAGCTACCGCAACATGCGTCTGACTGGTGCTAAAAATAAATACATAAATAATCACCCAGCGAGTCACCTCCGGCTACTATTCAAGCGGTATCAACAACACCTATACAGACTATACACATAGTCTACCTCTATCCTGATTAGTTATGAACAGAAGCTTTGAGAAGAACCGACTATGGTAGATTACAGTCCTACTCTAGGTTGTCTGTTAGGTGTCAGCAGTCTGTCAACCAACTAATCAAAATAAAAATAGACTATTGTGAGCAGATGTATGCACAATGGATATGATAGTGATGCACAGTAGAGTTCACAATTGGAATCCCCTTCCCCTGTATACAACGTACCTGCGAGCATCATCAAGCGGCAATGTCTAAGGTGTGCAACCACAACCCACCCCTGTGCCCAAGAAGTATGCTTATGACCAGTCCTGCCCTTTGTTACCCTCGCGTGCAACGAGCCTTACGTTTGACTGATCTGGCTGATCAAGAGGCAATTTAAGGACAGCCCCCGAGAGTCCTAAGGAAGTCTTTAATGTCTCAATCAAGATGACGATCACAGCCAGTGGACAGTTCAGACCCCAACCAGAAATGTTTATAGACGGTCTGGGAGTGTCTACGTAGGACTGGTCAGTCCACACACCCTTCTATCAGCGCAGCAAAGAGCCTTAATGGACAAAGCAGCATGGCCTGCGTGTACTAATACCCATGGGTTGGCATGGTGACCGTGACCCGTGCTTCGACCAGGGCCCTTCAGAGGCACCGCCCTCTCCTGCCGGATGCGCCACCGAGAAGAATGTCGTCTCTCAAGGTAGAGCGCACACGACTCCTCACCAAAGAGAGGACACTCAAGTTGGATTCACTTCCTCACAGTAAGAAGAGATTGAGAGGGTAGGTCAATAGCCTTGGTACCACCCACAACGCAATGCAGTGCCACCTCAACCAAAATGCCACGTCAGCATACTCTCATCATCATACATGCATCCGCTGTCGCCACTGCTCCCACGCTGTCGCCACAGCCTTCCAGCGGTCGGCCCCTCTACCTGGGCCCCGCTACTCCAAACCAGCGCCGAAGTATCCTTACTGCACATGAAGCATTATCAGCGCACCAAGTAACAATGTCGCCGGTGCCAGGTAAGCGGCGGTCATGAACCAGCTCTGATACCAAATTGCAAGGAATATGAGTGTGAACGATATACAGAAAACCAACTTGCGAAATCACACAGATGTCCAAGTAGTTGTGTCCAAGCAGAGAGTACAAATGCACCGAGAAACCATCCATATAGAGCAATACAATGAAGTAATGAGTCAATGTCCAATGCCCGTAGGCCACACCAACACAGTATCCAAAGTCGCTCCCCTCTGTCTGGCGCCCAGCACCCAATCTACTCTGCCCGACTATCCTACCTACAGCTGGTTCACGCAACAGGCTCACTTCGACTCTCGAAGACCAATATACATGACTGTCAACTCCATAGCCGACCTCTCTTCATGCACCAGGTACGTATCTCGTCACCCTCAATCAGACCTTGATTACCCCACACTGCGCCTCCTTCCTTGAAGACCACCAGATCGCCTGCTATACCCCCTGGTGCCCAGCAGCCCGGCTATGGCCGCCTGCACCCCGCTGCCCTGCAGCGCCCCACTTCACCACTATGCGCCCCGTCAGCGCCCTTGGCAGCAGCGCAGCATCAAGCGATAGCGCAGCAGCACTTCCGCATTGCCTGCACTGGCCAGAATGCCTGGCCTGGGCTGCCTCACATACGGAAATGTCGAATTTTGCCTCCGACGAATATTCAGGCTCGCCTTCACTTAGGGCGGGCACTCGGCTTGCTGGGGGGCTTAGCCCAGATCATGTGATGTCTGATAGGGCCCCTTGAGGGCTTAATCCTCACATCATGATGTATTTACAGTATTTTCCTTGACTTGCCGGTGGAATAGGAACCGGACTGACGCTCCCCAGAATGGACAAGGACCCAGAACCACAAGCTTTAAAACCATACTTGCAGCGCACTTCTGCTGTGTGCCGTGCGGTGCGCGTGCGCCATGCGCCATGAGCAAATTAGTGACGCACTCTATTTTTTTTACATTTTTTAATGGGGTGTGTGTGTATACAGAGAGAGAGAGAGAGAGAGAGAGAGAGAGAGAGAGAGAGAGAGAGAGAGAGAGAGAGCAAAGGACCCCTTTCACACACAGCAGAGGGCCCCTGCATGTAATCTGAAGGGTCCTCGCAGCAAATTAGCGTAGAGTCGTAAACCCTCCACCACATCGAGGCAGACGTTGAGTATGAAGTGGAGCAGGAGCTGGCTGAATATATATTCTGGACTCGAATTCAGGTCTGTGTTTCAGCAGTTATGGGTTGCTCACTTCGATAGGCGCTGTTGGTCTCTGCACGTGATTCTCACGGCTTGGCTGCACTACTCAGCAAATGTGCAAAATTAGAATGAATCGTCTGCTAGAACATGGAACCATACGCCGCCATATGTTTTGTCTTTTGTGGATGTGGTGAGTAGAGGCCCTTAGGGCCACTGCACGTATTCCTAAGAGGAGGAAAACGAAAAAACAGAGAATCACGTGCAGAGAGCAACAGGACCTAGCTGAGTTAGTGACCCATAACCGCTGATATACAGACCTGAATTCGAATCCAGACTATATATTCTCTGCCCACTCATGCAGAACTGCCTGAATTCGAATGCAGACTATATATTCTCGGCCCGCTCATGCAGAACTGGAAGCCTAACGCCTATCTCTGCTTCATGGTGGGTCCTTGCTGATTTGCTGTAGGGGCCCTTCGGAAAAGAGACTGGGCACAATTAGGGCATGCACAGCCACAAGCACACACATGCACACACAAGATGTGGCCCCAACTTTTTCCCTGTTGCAGTTTGATTTTTAGAAGCGAGGGGCACATTTGGCCACCCCACC
>BFEA01000705.1:318368-337269 GCA_003427395.1 Chara braunii | reverse complement strand
CCTCCCCCTTCCTTTCTTCTTCCTCCTTCTTCCTCCCTCGTGTCCTTCTCCTTCCTCCCCAGCAGCGCTGCTCCAGCTTAGCGCTGCTCCAGCCAGCGCTCCACCAGTGTGTCGCCAAACTTGCACACCGAAAAAGAGGCCGGACTCTCCGCCCGGCCAGAAGATATAGCGGCCTGCTTTGCCTCTTGGGCGGTGACTTCCAGGCCGCTTGGCCTCCCAAGCAACCGGCACCTCCCCCCTTTCGGAGGGAAACATCATTGCAGACTCTGATATTGCCCGTTACAGGCCCTGGACCCAGACTGGTTGGACCGATATCCGCCTAGACCTACCTACAACTACTGGGCCTCTAAAAATGCCACTTTTGTCTTCTTCTGCTCAACCTCCGGTACCTGCACATCTACCCCTTCCAGGTGCGGTACCGGCCTACCCGCTACTTGATTGTTTTTCCCCTCTGCAACCCCTCAATGTCACAGCCACAGGTAAGTACCGGCCCTGAGGGCCCACCAAACGAGCAAGTGCCCTGACGGGCCACACACATACTCATGCCAACCAGCACTCAGACAGGCACGGTCACGCACACAACCAAGCCAACCAACACTCAGACAGGATGGTCACACACACTGAATAGCCAATCACTAAATTAGTAAATTTTGAAGGCTTCCACACAACATCAGTGACTGCTCTTTTCTCCTGTTTTTTTTCTGTGTGCATCAGACCTGTTCCCCCATCCAGCAAGATGGAATTTCACTGGAAGACTGAAATGGATAGCATTGATACGATTCATCAAATTTCTCATCCTTAAAGAACTCGAGGACAGATGTGACACTTTGGGATTTAGGCAATACTGTACACAAACCTTAGTAGATGGAAATTTTGCCCCCGCCGCCGCCAAAGCTTCTTCAATTTTTTTGTGGAGAGATGGGAAATCGGGGACCTTCCTGCACATGTGAGATGAAAAGTGTTTTTCTCTTGTCAGAATTTTAAGCTGTCCCCCATTCAGAGGAAAAAAAAAAACACACAAAGGAAGTGAAAACAGGATACTGCAACTCCTGTTAGAACCTTTAGCTTTCAATGCTCAAAAACTTCCAAAGCCAAAAAAAAAAAGAAAAAAAAAAGGGGGCCTGACTGGATTCGCGTTAATAATGCCGACTGTATGTTGAGTTCTTCTCACATATCTCTATATCATTCAACTTGATATTGCACACGTTAACTTCCTCAGAGAGAAGTTACCGAGATTAGTGAGCATGCATTCTTTCTTCTTTCCATTGTTACGACTATCGTTACGATTATCTTTGCACTGACCAAGTACGAAGGTTTTGGAAGATGGGTGAGTACTGTGTTCGTGTTAATAATGCCGACTGTATGTTGAGTTCTTCACACATATCTTTTTTTTTTTTTTTTTTTAAAACAAAAAACAGGGCCTTGGTCCTGGCTCCTTTTCCATTCTGGGGAGCATCAGTCCGGTTCCTATTCCACCGGCAAGTCACAGAAACAATACATCATAATTAAAGACCCCACGCTTCCTTCCGTTTGGCCGAAGGACCCCTGACCAGCATTGATTGCTCCATTTACATGGAGGATTGACTGTCAGCTTGCCATGCTCCACCTTTTCCTCTCAGGTCTACTATAGAGACCTGCCATATGTAGCTTGAAAACCGAGAAAGGTTAAGCCTTCTCCCACACCCCCTATCTTTACTTGTACACCCTGTTTTTTTACTATCCACCTTTCCACTGCCACCCTTAATTGCAGCTCATCACTTCCCACGCTTACCTTAGCTCTTCGTCAGTACATTATGTCATAATACCCTAAACCCTCAACCCTAACTCAAGGTCCAACCCAGCCAATCGGGGTTCCTCAAGCCCTAAGTCTTTTTCCATACCACCCAGCTGGGTCCTTTCACGCTATGCGGTTCACATGCTCGCTGTGTTACCTGTCTTCACTTCAATTACTCCTCCATTCGCCTCCGACCTTAAATTCTCTTCAGTCAGATTGCCTCTACCCATCCTACTCTGACCCTTTGTTTACCTGACTCAGCCCGCCTATTCTCTTCTCTCCTCTCCGTTGTTTCCCCCAGTACGCCTCCAGTCTCTTAGCCCAGACCTGTTTCAACTCAGCTGTCTGTCTGTTGCAGTTCGGGTTGGGTTTTCCTGCTTGTCTCTGAATTATGCCATTCTTTCCAGTAGATCCGGTCGTTGCGTAACTCAGCCACCTTTCCATCCACTAACCACAACGCGATGAATTTTTCCCTGGCCTTTTGTCGCTGACTTTCGTCTTCCGATATCGACTGTTGTAGCTTTTGCCATTTGCAGAGGATTTCAGCTTGCAGCAGTGTTCTCGTCTCCACCCATACCTTGTCTCTTGGGTTGGACAACCCTTCGATGGTTCTGCAGTATCTCTCTTTCCAGATGATCCATAGTGTCACCTTCCTGATGAGGCCGAACCACAGCCTTTCTGTCTTCTTGAGCTGGTCGGGAATGTCAGTCCAGAGGAGAAGTTGGATAGGTAGTTCAGGGGAGGGGGTCTGAAAGAGGGAGTCCCAGAGTGCTGAAGCTCGTGCCCAGTACTCTGTTGCTTCTTTTCAATAAATAAGACAGTGAATCACGTCCTCTTGCACTTGTTCAGAACAGACTGAACATAGGTCTGAACTAGTAGGGTCGTTTTTGTGGCGTCGTATGTGGAGCCATCGGTTTACTGGCAGCGCAGCGTATGTAATCAGCCACTGTAGGCTTCTGATTTTGATCGGTCTGATGGTCTTGATTTTTTTCCACGGAATCTGTGTGAGTCTGTCAGCGTCAGGACCTAGGAGTTTCTGCCATCTGGCCTTGATCATGGGATCTGGATTTTTTGTTTTGACCAGGAGTTTGTATCCAAATTTGACTGTATAATTTTGTATGGTGATATGACCCTTGATATTTCTATCCTTGTCCGGTGCCCATTCCCATTCCGCCGGGTCAAATTCCAGATTCTGTAACGCTGTATCTGATCTGAAAATTTGTTTGGGCCACAAGCCTAGTACTCTTACTTTCCTAAGTAGGAAGAATTCCATGACTATCGTTTCCACTTCTTGATTTAGTATAGATGGCATGCCCTGGCTTGACGGGGAGATTGGGAAGGAGGAGAAGACTGCTTTGGTGGCTGAGCCCGGTTGCATGTGCGAGAATTGGAAGGCTCGCGATGGATAACTCTCTTGCACTTTAACTCCCCATTCTCCAACCTTCCATGGCGCCGCTTCATTCAAGATGTCTTTCCAGGCTTGAGGAACACAGTTGATGATGTGCTGGAGATTGAGCCCTCGTCTGTGACAGCCCTTTGAAAGATTGCTTAATTCCTCACTGTTTACTTTCTTCGTTCCATAGGTGGCTTACTTTCCATATCCCATTCTTGACCCATGACAGCCATTTGTGGTCTAGGTATAAGGGATTATCACTTTCGTCTTTCACCCAGTCGTTTTCCGAACAGCGGTTGTCTTAGCACCTCATCTTTGGACACTGGTCTATTGGTCTTTTTCGGGAATATTTCTCTCCATATCCGAATCAGGGCCGACCAGTATGGGGTAAGGTGTCTGGCTGTGTCCGAGTCTATTCCCCTTCTTGGTCTTCTCCCACCTGTTCTCAAGTTCCATTCCTTGTTCATGATCCAGAATAGGCCCGCCATGTTTTCTGGTGAGGCTACTGGAGCCAGTGCCCTGATGCTGTCTAACACCAATTTATTCCATGCACTTTCCGGCCTCAACAAGAGTTTGACTATCCACTTCACTTGTAGGGCTTTTGTTTCATATCTATAATCCCTAGGCCCCCCTGTAACGGTTTCCTAATAATGTATTGCCATGCAATTTTCGGGATAGACCCCTTTTTATTGGGATTACCTGTCCATAAATAGGTCCTTGCTATGCGGTTGAGTTCCCTCATTGAGTTATCTGGTATTGTCCATATGGAAGCTATGTACCACATCATGGAGAACACCGATGTGTTGAGTACCAAAGCTCGACTGATTAGTGAGGCGAATGTGTTCCCCCATCTCCCTAGCTTGTTTATCTGTTTGTTAACATGTTTTGGGCCATCCAGGGCGCCAGCCCGTCCCTTGTCATGAGTATACCCAGGTAGCGGGTGGGGGTATCTGGCGTATCCCACGTCATGGCGGCCTCCGGCCCTTGTAGGTGAGGAAGATCCTCCTCTGAAAGCCACCATCCGATTGTCTTCCTCCAGTTGACCCTCATCTCTGATGCTAATCTAAAGGCTTCCATTGCTTCAGCCAAGGTCTTAAACAAGGAGTCAGAGGCTCTTATCAGTACTGTAAGGTCGTCTGCAAACATGATCGCAGTCGGAAACTTTATGTGGTGAGCCGATCCAGCGTTGACTTCTGGGAGCCTGTGAATAGAGGGGTCCTTTCATAGGAAAGACGCTATGGCTTCCATTACAAAAAGGAATATTGAGGGAGCGAGTGGGTCCCCTTGTTGGACCGAGCGGGAAATTGGGTAGCTTTCCGATAGGAATCCATTCACTTGTACACAGCCTGTGGCATCATTGTACAAAACTCGTACCCACTTCCCAAAGTTGGGTCCCACGCCCATTCGTTCCATGCTCTCATCCATGAAGGACCAGTTTACTTGGTCGTATGTTTTTTCAAAGTCAAAGAATAGTATTGCTGCATTTATCTTCTTTTGTCGGACTTTGTTCACTGCCTCATTTAGGGTCATTACATTATCCAATATGTACCGCCCTGGGATGAACCCTGTTTGGTCGATGTGAAAGCATTTGTCCGTTAATTTCGTAATTCTGGCGGCGAGAGTTTTAGCTAGAATTTTGTAGGGGAGGGTTAGTAACGAGATTGGTCTGTAGTTCCTGATGTCCTCTTTGTCCCCCTTTTTGTATAGCCGTGTAACTACACTGCTACTCAAGAGATTGCCCAGACCCCCTTTGTCCCAGTTGTCCTTGTAGAAGTTCATTAAGTCTCCTCCTAAGAGTGACCATAATTTCTCCCATAATTCCTTGGTTAACCTGTCGATCCCAGGAGATTTATCATTATTTATGCTCTTGAGTGCTTGGAAGAGTTCATCCCTTGTTAATGGCTTGTCTGAAGCTTCCGCTTGCTCAGTTGTTATTGTCTTGTCCAGATATTGCAGCATTCTTTGTCTTGCCTCCTTTATGGTAGGCGAGACAGGCGTTTGAGTTTTAGTCTCATACAATTCTCGATAAAATTCCTTTGCTATTCCCAACACTCCCTCACTGGTTGTCACAATCTCCTCGGGATTGCTGAGAGTTTTCAGCCTTTCTATCGTAGTTGCCCTTGAGTTAGCCTTGATGCGGGCAAAACAGTGTTTCGACATTGACTCACTAAGTTCGTATTCGTTCATTCTGGCTCTTATTTGTAGTCCTTTTAGGTCCCACCACCTCCACAAGGCCAACTCTTCTCTTGGTTTCTCAAAGATTTTAGTGTACAGTAGTGATGATGGGTTAAGACTCAGGTTGGACTCAACGATTTTTAACGTCGATTCCAGATTCTGCCTCCTCTGTTTTCTTATGCCTGCTAGCTTTCTTGAGATTTTTGCAGTTGAAGTCGATAAAGAGGAGTAGCTCTCTTGAAACCATTCCCATCGATCGCGGTCGGGCAGGCGGCTATTTTTTTGTTCCTGCCAGCAGAGCCGCACTCCTTCCTGGAAAGTCTGGCTTAACAGGAGGGAGTTATTTAATTTGTGGAAACTGGCTCCTTTACTCACTAACTGTTCAAAACTGATCGTTAGCTCAATCGGCTTGTGGTCCAGGCCTGGGTATGGTGCTAGAGGTAGAACATCTGCACTCTTGATTGCCCCATCAATATCTCAGACACCAAGAAGTAATCAATACGTGAGAAGGCCGTGTGGTGGGCATGGTTCTTTTTAACTAGTGAGAAGGCTGTCGAAGTGGGATGCATGGTTTTGAAGGGTTCTATCGGGCTGTGGTATATCATCAATTTCTGGATCGGTAGTGCCTCTTGAGGGTTGTATGCGTTGGAAGATCGTGATATACGGTCTGTTGAAGGATCGAGAGTGGCATTCCACTCACCGGCCACTATACACTGTGCAAGTGGTGGGAGTCTGTTTCCCAATTCTGTCACGAAGGAGGCTCTCTCCGTTGAGTTGCTTGGGGCGTAGATGTTGAACAAAGTGAATTCTTCTTCTTTCCATTTGAACTGCATAGAGCACCACCTTCCCTCATTGGTGCCTGCCTGTTTGTCTAAAACACTTCCTTGTAAATATACTCGTGAGGAGTTGGGGATCAGGATAGTTGTGCCTTTCGTGCTTGAGGCGTTGTCAACCGCCCATATTTCATCCTTAACCCCTCCCAACTTCCTTGCCAACAACTTTCTGATCCTGTTATGTTCCAGCGAGAACGTGAGATGAGTTTCTTGCAGCAGTATTATGTCTGCTAGTTTCTTGTTGTGCACCGTTAGTCCTTTGATTATGTCATTCAATTTGTCTTCCTTGTCTATGATATTACCCAACCCATTTATGTTCCAGCATCGAATGACAATCCCTTGATTCTTCCAGTCTCTCCGGTGCCCCCTTACATTAGCCGCTCTCCTGAATTCCTCCATCGTTGAGTTCTCGACCGACTAACCATTGCTATCATCCTCCAAGGGTTATACCTAAGACGGTTCGCTTTTGCTCATATCCACCGCCATCGAATCATCCCCCTTGTCGGATCCTCCCGACGCCCGTCCTAACCTTATCGTTATGTCCCTATCCGTTTTGGCGATCTTGTGCAGATCATCGCCGTCACTGTTGCTAATGTCTAATCCTTCCCCTTGGTCCTCCTCTTCCTTCTCATCGTCCGATTGCCAATCTAGCGCATCGTCATCCGATCCGTCACTTCTGTAAAACCTCTCCCAGTCCATCGGGTATGCTCTCACTTCCAGGTCCCCATCTCCTTCTACCATCCCTGTATTGACCAACTGAGCCATCGAGACTGTTGTCAATTCCGCAGGTAGGATCGGCCCCGCCAGAACACTGTACGGTACCGCTGTGACCGTCCTCCAGGGCCTCCATTTCATTCATGTTCTGAGTTTTGCCATTTTTTATAGTTTCGCGATCGGTGGTGAGAAGGCCTGAGGTGAGTGACTTCCTTGCTCCGAGTGTTGTGATGTTGGGCCCTCCTGTTCTGAGAGGGAGTGTGTGTCCTCCTGATCAAAGTTGCTTGGCACAATGTCGTACATCCCCAGCGGGAACTCTGTAGTTATCTTTTCGCGAAGGGTAACTGCCACGTTTTGCCCTTCTTCAAAGCATGGGATCTGAAAGGATACATCTGTTGCAATCTGCCACTCCTCAATCTTTTCCATATATCTTGCAACGATCAGTGGGCGAATGTTCATCAACGTTAGTCTTGACGACTTGGCAGTCTCCACCACCAGTGGTGCCTGACCCCCAGCTATGTGTGAGATCGTCGTGAACTTTGGTGCATATTCTTCATTCAATTTCTTAAGTTTGTCTGTTTGTGCAATTACCATATTTGCTTCTTTTTCCAATTGTGTACTTGTTGAGTCTTCCTCGGGTTCCAGTTGTGCCACATCCGGGTCTTTCTTTTTCTGATTTTTTCCGGACTTCCACTTCTTTGGACGCAGGTCTTGGAACTCATCCTTGGATTCTGGGACTGTTCTATCTCTGTCCTTCACTCCTTGTTCCCTTGCTCTTTTTTTTTCAGCGTATCTAAACGCTGTGTATTCTGATAATTCTTCCACCTTGACCTTCCTGAGTATGTCAAATTGGTTATTGGACTTCCCTGATTCCCCCATCCCTTTCTTGTTGTTCTTCTGAGATCTTTCAGCGTGTTTCAGACATGCTGCCCGAATGTCAAAGGCGTGCCCTCTCTCCCTTTTTACCTACTCCACATATTCTTTGAGCCACTGCATCAATCTGTGAGAATCCCCTTCGTTGTCAGTCGTTGCGCTACCCCCATCACCTTTACCCCCCTCTGATGTCTTCTCGGACCCTGTCCCCTTCGAGTTTGTTTTCCTCTCTTCTTCCTCCCTCTCTGTGGAGGTGCTAATCACGCCATCTTTCCCTTCTGCACTCGTCGCTTTCCGCCTCTTTGGGCCTCCCTCTTGGTTTCCTTGTCCCTTTCCATTCTCTAGCATTCGTTTGTTCTCTGTTGGATTCCCTGCTTTTGTTCGGGCACTTGTTTGTTCCATATTTTTCAGCATGCATCTGAAATTCGTCGAGTCCTTGTGAATTCCGATACTGTTTGTTCTCTTACAGCTTCCAGATCCCACAACAAATCTTCTTTGTATTTCTCTTCCTTGATCACCCGCGAGTCAATTAGTGGATCAGTATTGATCCTCGACGGGTTACCTGATACTTTCCCTGTGGCTTTTTTCTGCCATCTGCTGTCAGCCGGGGGGAAGATATTTGGTTTCTTGACTGCAGGCTCTTGATCGGCATAATGCCAGACCCAGTCTGGTTCCTCCAAGTTGTCGTAAAAGACCCACCCGTTGTAATTGTTGTCCGCAATGAACCAGATTCTTGGGGCTTCCTCCACTTCGACGAACATATTGGGGAGGAGTTTGCGTTCCTTTGGTTGGTTCGAGTATTTGGGGCAGTTCGGGTTTGTCCCCATATGTCCCCTCTCCCTGCACCGAAAGCAGATCGGGGAGGATTTGGTTGACACTTTGACATCGATTGTTCTGCTTTCGATCTGCAATTTCCAAGTGTGTGGGAAGACCGGGGAGTTATCTGTCTTCACTTCCAGCACCGCTGTCATTGAACCGCATTGCGGGGCCAAAAAATCGGGTGTAGGGAGGATCCATTTGAGGATCATGTTCGCAGGGTATTGCCTTTCCAATCTGTCCACCAGCAAGCCGTGGAACCCCGGTTGGATGTTGTCGAACTGTACCCAAAAGTTTTCCTTAAGCAGTGTCTGTTTGTAAGACACCGCAAATACCGGGTTCTGTCTCTGAGCGGCCATTTTTTTCCATTTAGCGATCGTGCATACCGAACCGTGGCAATTCCTGGACTACAAATCCACCGCCGCTTTTGCGTGTTCCTCCCATACAAAGAGTGTCATTATGTTGTTTCGACTTAGAATCTGTAATGTGAAAGTCTCCCCCGAATGTTTGAGTTTAAGTTCTTTCTTGATTGTATCTATGATCCATTTTCTTTTCTCAGGTGGCTGGAGCTCTGCTCCATTGCGTGCAAAGTTGAACACTACACCATGCCTCTCATACAAATCATCCAACTTTGCCACTCTCTCTTCCGGGTATTTCCACATAATAATCTCCTTTTCTTTGCCATCTACTTTTTGGGTCTCTGTGGTTTGCACACCTTGCGCTTTTGTTTTCTCTATCAGGAATTTCAGAGCTTCACTATCAATGGCACTGATGCATTTTTCCCCGGAACCTTGACTGAGCGTACCCATGGTTGGAGGTGTGGATGCCATTCTCTTGGCTACCACAACCAATCCTGAATTGGTTTTTGTCCCATATCCTGTTTGTACGCCCTTGGTCTGTGTGCTGCAATCGACTTGAAACTGGTAACGGGGGATACAAGATTAACTGACCCCCCAGTTTTCACACCCATTTATAAGAAAACCAAAGGGCCATTTTAACCATACTTCACACCAATCTGTAGAGTGCACTTCTTACTAACTTATTGTAAAAAAAAAAACGAAAACAAAAAATTAAAAACATATAAAACAGCAAGCCAAAAGTGCACTTTCATGAAATTTCACCAACATTTCAATTTGTCGATTTTCACGATGGATTCCGCAGGTCCTGGATGGTGGGTTGTGATCACACTAACTATTGGAGACTTAGCAAGGTTGATAGGTGTGAGATCTCGGCGAGGGTAGTTGGGGAAGGACAAGTGCGAGTGCCTAGGGGAGGGAGGAGGGGGGAAGGGGGGGAAGTGGGGCGAATGTAGGGAGCAGTTCTTCAATAGGGAGGATGGACGGGGGGGGAGTGATTGCGGAATTACACCGGCTTACAAAGGAGAAGACAGGACGGAGTTGATACCGTGGATGAGTAGGACTAAAGATTAATGGAGAGGGGTGGGAGGGATAGTGTATGTGGTCTGGGAGCATCCAAGGGGCATGGCAGTCATACGGTGGGTTGATGGTGCGGGAGGGATGGACTGGGGGGTGGCTAAAGATGAATGGCCGGATGTGCACTAACTGTCTAGGTAGTTATTGGTGTGAATGGGGGGGGTGAGGGAGCGGATGGATACAATTCGGATGGGGTAAGAGGATTGCGGGATGGGATCAAGAGTTCCGACCAAAGGGTGTAGGTGATGGCAGGAAGGGGAAAAGGAGTAGGTGGATAGGTGCAGGGATGGAAGGGTGGATGGATCCAGGTTGAGTGTGGGACTGGGTGGATCAGATTTGGGTAGGGGGTTGGTTGGATCAGCTTTGGATGGAGGATTGGATCAGATTGTCGGATTGGGTGAGAGAGGTAAGACTGGTTTGGATGGCGGGTTGGGTGAATCGGATCTGGGTGGGGGGTTGGATGGGTCGGATCTGATCTGGATGGAAGGGTGGATCGGAATTGAAAAGAGATTTGGGTGTATCTAATTTGTATGAATCGGCTAAGGAAGAATCTGATTGGATGGCTTGAGTGGATCGGATTGGATAGTGCGGATTGGGTGAAGCTGACTGGGAGGATCGGATTGGTTGAAGAGGGTCAGGTGAATCGAGTTGGGTGGAAGGGATATGGATGGAGGATCGGGTGACGCGAATGAGGGTGGAGGGTTAGGTGTGCCGGGTGCGGGTTTGAATGGGAAGGTGGGAGTATCGGATTGCATCGAGTTTGGGTGGAGTGAAGGATGAATCGAGTTTGAGTGGAGGATCGGGTGGAATGGGTTTGGACGGGGGATTGAGTGGATCGTGTTTTGTTGGAGGGTCGGGAAGATCGGACTTTGTCGGGGGGGGTGGGTAGATTGGATTTGGATGAAAGCTTGGGTGGATCGGGTTCAGTGGATCGGATTGGTTCAAGAGGATCGGGTGAGTCAGGTTGGGTGGAAGGAATATGGATGGAGGATCGGGTGACGTGGATGAAGGTGGAGGGTTAGGTGTGTCGGGTGTGGGTTTGAATGGAAAAGTGGCTGTATCGGGTTGGGTATATTGGGTTTGGATGGAGAGAAGGATGAATCGGGTTTGAGTTTGAGTGGAGGATCGGGTGGAATGGATTTGGACTGGGGATTGAGTGGATCGTGTTTTGATGGAGGGTCGGGAAGATCGGATTTGGCCGGGGGGGTTGGGTAAATTGGATTTGGATGAAAGCTTGGGTAGAGCGGATTGGGATGGGGGAAATGGGTAGATCGGGTTTGGATGTAAGATCGGGTGGATCAGCGATTGGCTGGGAGACGGGATGGATCGGTTTGTAAATCGGTTTGTGAATGAGTGAACTTGGGTGAAAGAGTGTGTGTGAAAGTGTGTGTGGATAGGGGGGGTTGAAACGCTCAGGCGGGCACTCTTAGTAGGTCTGAGAGATAACCGAAGATCTGTGTCGATAGGGTGAAGAAGAAGGGGTTGTATGGGGGAGGGAGTTAGTAAGGAGTGGTAGGTCAGATCTCACTAGCTTGATAGGTTGTAGACTGTTCAACTCTTCGCTGAAATCTCACGTGATGGTAGAATCGGTTTGCGTTGAGCCTTCTTTCAATACCGCGTTGTCGCTTGTGAAGGCAAACTCTCCCTTTTTGATGTCTTGAGGAAACTTGGCTTGGAGCTTCGTCGAATCTGTATGTTACGTCTTGTAGCTGTGTCATGAATCGATCTTCTCACACCCTTGATCGAGAGGGGCGATGGGGCCCAAGCGCGCAGAACACGCTCGGAGGCTTCGTGAGTGTTCGTTTCCCTCCGTTCGTGCGTTCCAAAATGCTCCCTATGACGAATCAGTTTGCTAATGTATCCCCTTCGACTCTTCCCCTCACCTTCTGTATGCGACCTTCGATGGCAGATACCAATCACCTTCGTTGCTCCAATTCCTTAGTCGCCTTCTAAACGTTTCTTCTACCTCTTTTCTCCTCCCTCCCTCTTGTCAAGACTAGCTCACAGGCGTATCCACCAATTATTGCAGGTTGGCCACGCCCGTAGGTGTGGCATACGAGGAAGGAATGTTTGTCGCCCTCTGAGCGATGGTGGTGGTCGAGGTTGTTGTCCTAGCGGGATGGTTGCGGATGTCGCTAACGAAGGCTCAGGAACGCGGACGTTACGGCGCGCAGATGCGATGGCGCCGGACCCGCGGATGCAATGGAGCTAGGTACTAAGACGCGATGGCGCTGAGAGCGCGGGCGCGATGGCGCTGACCGAGCGGCGCGGGCGCTGTTCCTCAGCTGTTCCTGAGCCCTGGTCCTCGACATTCAGTTCTTCACACATATCTCTACATCATTCAACTTGATATTGCACACATTAACTTCCTCGGAGAGAAATTACCGAGATTAGTGAGCGTGCATTCTTTCTTCTTTCCGTTGTTACGACTATCGTTACGATTATCTTTGCACTGACCAAGTACGAAGGTTTTGGAGGATGGGTGAGTACTGTGTTCGCGTTAATAATGCCGACTGTATGTTGAGTTCTTCACACATATCTCTATATCATTCAACTTGATATTGCACACGTTAACTTCCTCGGAGAGAAATTACTGAGATTAGTGAGCGTGCATTCTTTCTTCTTTCCGTTGTTACGACTATCGTATCAATTATCTTTGCACTGACCAAGTACGAAGGTTTTGGAAGATGGGTGAGTACTGTGTTCACGTTAATAACACCGACTGTATGTTGAGTTCTTCTCACATATCTCTATATCATTCAACTTGATATTGCACACGTTAACTTCCTCGGAGAGAAATTACCGAGATTAGTGAGCGTGGATTCTTTCTTCTTTCCGTTGTTACGACTATCGTTACGATTATCTTTGCACTGACCAAGTATAAAGGTTTTGGAAGATGGGTGAAACTGTGTTCGCGTTAATAACGCCGACTGTATGTTGAGTTCTTCTCACATACCACTATATTATTCAACTTCAACTGACTGGATGTCCATTCTGGAAAGCGTCAGTGCAATCCTTCTCCACCGGCAAGTCAAAAACAGATAAGATACATGAATTACGCACTCACCCTGAACGACACTGATTACGACTCCTTCAAGAGGATTGCCTAGCAGAAAAATGACAAGAGGCATTTTCCTTCTAGGGGGATTCCTCTCAGCCCCTGTAAAGTAGAGACTGTTAGATTACCTTGAATGCAATCGGACTTGTCTTTCTTGACACTCAACATGCGTACAAACAGATGACGGTCAAGCTGGCGACTTGCACCCACACAAAGCTCAGAGATAACGAAGCCACAAATGCAGTTCAGATTCAAACTTGTCTTGATCGGCTATGGCCGATCCCTGTACTCTTAGCAACTTGTTCGTTCACACACCCTGGATCTCCCTCGATGTCCCGCACTCTCTCACACACACACTAACACGCACTTGTACACTCACACTAACATCTACGGACTCTCTAACATGGCGGCTATGGCCGCCATCTTAGCCCACTTCTCCTTCGGGCACCTGCAGACCTTTGTACACAAGACGCTCCGACAGCGCTTCGGCACAGCTCACAGGCAAAATGAATGAATGGCTTGACGCTGCATCTTTATTTACTTTGGATTGTCAAAGGTCTGCCCTTGGACCCTGGGCCCGGGGTGTACAGAGTCCCACATGGTACTTGCTGACTTGACAAAGTGCGACCGGGACAGGGTACCGCTGACTGGGCTGAGTTAGACTGCCCACTTGCCCACTTGCCTACGGGCGGCTAACTAGGACTCACGAAGGGGCAGAGTAGACTGTTCCGGAGGGGCCTAGTCTAGCCTATGAGACCTTTCGTTATTGTAGCAGCTACGACCTATATTGACGTCTCGGTACTGTAGCAGCTACGACCTCTACCACTGCTAAGACTGCAAATCTACGGACCTACTGTTCAAGACCCAACGACCACCCCACCTACAACAAACAAGCAGGCGACTTTCAAGACACAGGTCGCGGGTTCAAGCACACACGGGTCAACTGGTACTGTACACGGGTAAGGGCGAGGCCTGGGGATCAAGCCCTGGGAACTCCACCTGCTACCGCAAAGGTGAAAACCGTTGCACTCCCGCCGGCTTAAATTCGAGGTCTTCCGAAGATAATTCAATCTATAACAGGACCTTTGCCTTTCTTAGATCTCTCGTAGGCACGAACTATGTTGGGAGCCCTTTCTAGAAGTTCTGTTCGCGTAAAGCAGCGATCGTCCTCGGGTTCTTGGTAGGCAAATCTGACTTTATACTGTTTTTGTGGACGACCTCTACCTCCCGTCCTGAATACATCCTCATCTACTATGCCGTCAATGCCGTACCTTCCGTCCATATCCAGAGGGATCATGGATCTTCTCGATGGGAACTGTTGTTCGCGTAAAGCAGCGATCGTCCTCGGGTTCTTGGTAGGCAAATCTGACTTTATACTGTTTTTGTGGACGACCTCTACCTCCTGTCTTGAATACATCCTCATCTACTATGCCGTCAATGTCGCACCTTCCGTCCATATCCGGAGGGATCATGGATCTTCTCGATGGGAACTGCTGGCTCGTAATGCAAGGCAACAACTTTGACGCATGGAAAACTGCATAGGTGTGGAGGTGTGCTGGAATGTCTATTTTGTAGGACAGTCCGTCGTCTCCGCCTTTGACTTCTAGAACTGGCCACGGTCCTCTATACGCAGACAACAGTTTCTGCGAGATGTTCTCCTCATGAGTAAACTCTTTAGACTTGACCCAGACAAAGTCGCCTACTTGGAACTGTGACGGGTGACGATGCTTGTTAGCTTGCTCTATCATTCCGTGTTGGGCCTTCTTGAGGTTTTCTATCACTTTGGCAACTTCCTTCTCGTGCTGTAGCGCGAACTCCATAGTACCAGTCGGTAGCCTCTGAATCTGGTTTCGGTTCAGTCCCTCAAACGGTATGTGGGGTCTAAAGGACTTGTGTAACTCGTTGGGAGTGCGACAAGTGGCTAGATGAAGGTTGTTATTGTAAGCACTAACTACCGTTGGGAGCATCTCGTCCCAGTTGACTTGATCTGGTCAAATGTACATTCTAAGAACTTGTTGCAAAATCTTGTTCATCTGTTCAGTTTGACCGTTAGTCTTTGGATGGCGGCCAGACGACATCAACAACTTAGAACCATATACTTTCATAAGTTCCTGCCAGTTCTGACTAGTGAACCTGGTGTCTCTGTCACTGACTATCGACAACGGTAGACCATGCTCACTGACCCAATGATCAAAGAATCTCTCTATAACTAGATCAGTACATGCCTCAGCGGGCAAAGGGACAAAAACTGCATACTTGCTAAATCGATCAACTACAACCATGACTTGGCTCTTGCCATGCCTACTGTTGACCCCGACATCCATGAAGTCAATGGACACCAAGTCTCCGGGTCCTGATGGGATAGGTAAGGGTCTGAGACGACCCAATGAGGTTCACGTCATAGTTTTATTGGGCTGGCATACATTGCAACTACGCACATACTCTATGCAGTCCACTTTCATGCCAGGCCACATGTAGGCACATATTAGGTCGGCTAATGTCTTTTGCCGGTCGAAGTGCCCTTCTGTGTCGTGACATTCCCCTAAGATTAGACTGCAGCTCTCTTCGCTGTTGGGAATGCATAGCCGATCTACGACATCTGTCTTCTCAAACAATAACCCATTAGTGGTGCGGTAGTTAGGCTCATTGGCTGGGTCCTCCTTGACTCTCCTGAGGAGGTCACTATAGATAGGGTCCTTCGCATACGCGTCTACCACTTTTTGCTGTAAGTCTGACCCTATATCCAGATAGTGAAGTATAGCTCCAAAGTAGTCGGCCCTCCTACTAAGGGCGTCTGCAACCACATTATACTTCCTTTTGATTGGCTTGAGCTCGAAGTCAAACTGATCTATCTTTGCGGTCCACCTAGTGAGCATAGGTGTCATCTTGGCCTGCGTCTTCAGCCACCTCAATGTCTCGTGGTATGAATAGACTTTGAAGTGCCTTCCAAGCAAGTAGTGTCTCCATTGGTCTAATGCTTGCCTGAGAGCGTAGAGTTCCCTCTCATAGGTGGATGTCGCTACGTTCTCTGAAGGCACCTAGCGGACATGAACTCCATGGGTCTATACCCATTGCCATCATCCTGCTGTAAGATAGCACCAATGCTATACTGACTTGCATCAGTGGTAACAACAAAAGGTAAAGATGGGTCAGCTACCTTGAGGACTGGGTACTCTATCAAGGCCCGCTTCAACTTCTTCAGGGCCGATGGAAAGTCTTGGTCCCACTTCCAGATTGCCACTTTCTTTAGCAATCTGCGAAGGGGAGCAGCGATTGCATAGAAGTTTCTCACGAACTTCCTATAATAATAGCCAATCCTAAGAATGACCTCAATTTTGTGGCCCAAGTACAAAATCTTTGTCCTCAGGTTTTGTGCCATCACCATCTAAAACGTGGCCCAAGGACAAAATCTTTGTCTTGGCCCATTCGCACTTCTTTGCATTTATCTTGAAATTTGCTTCGCGCAACTTTTCCAAGATCTGCCTCAGATGAGCCTCGTGCTCCTGGAGGGACTTGCCAAAAATCAAGATATCATCTAAGTAAACAACTACAAACCTATCTAACTATGGCCTAAACAAATCGTTCATGCAGCGCTGGAATGTGGCCGGTGCGTTGGTTAGTCCAAAGAGCATGACTATGAGCTAATAATGCCCATACCTAGTCCTGAACGCCGTTTTGTATTGGTCATCAGGGTGAACCTCTATCTGGTGGTGCCCTGACTTCAAATCTATCTTCGAAAAGTACTTGCAGCCCTGCACCCGATCCAACAGATCATCTATTCGAGGCAGTGGTTCTGCATTCTTTACTGTAACGACGTTGAGACCCCTATAGTCAATGCACATTCTGGGCTCTCCCTCTTTCTTGGGGACAAAGAGAACAAGTGCTCCAAATGGAGACGAACTGGCCTAATCCAACCTTTCTCGAGGAGCTCGTCTAACTGCTTGTGCAGCTCCTCTAACTCCTTAGGAGACATCTTATACACTGCTCCTTTGGGGGTCTTACTGCCAGGCTCTATCTCAATGTGATGTTGGATAGGACGCCGAACTATCCTGATGGAGCCTCTGACAAATATGCGTACTCTTCCAACAGCTTGGCAATAAGTGGGTTGGTAGGTTCCTCTTTCTTAGGCTCGGTGACTGGCCTAATATAGGCCTCAAGGACCTACTCTTCTAACTGCTCCTTTTTCACTAGTCGTGTGAACACGGGAGCACTGAGGCAGCAATGTGCCAGAGGGTTGTCTACTCCTGACACATGGAACAGTCGGGCCGTCTTGACGCCACCTGATGGACTAGGAAGCCTACACTCATGCTCTCTTAGATGCAGTGTGGCTCCTGCTGCCTCTCCCCAGTCCATTCCTAGGACCATGTCAAACGGGAGATTATCCGAGGAGAGTCAAGGAATGGAGAACTCTCTCTACCTTTCTATCTTTCTCTAGGCGAAAGTATGCCTCGACTCCCTCGATGTAATCCTCAATTTGCGTTGTGCAATTGTCTGCGAGGATACTGACTATGGGTTCATCTAGCTTCTGGACTTTCAAATTCAGCTTCAGCTTCTTTGGCCCCACTATCTATAAGGGCCCCTACCCTGCCTCCGAAGACTTCTACGTCTACCAACACTAGCTTCCCTTTCCCGTCTTTCTTCATCTTGGCCCAGGCTGGCATCCTCTCCTTCAACTCTTCTGCCCGTCCTGTGAGGGAAGCGCCTAGAGAGACTCTAACATAAGCAGTCTCTGGACAACTAACTAGGCGCTGGCCAGCAACCTCTGCCATAGACACATGTGGATTGGGAGTTTCTATTTGGCGCGCGCACACATCTTGACATGGTGTAGGGGTAAGGGCGGTTGCTACCCCTACTGACGGTTGCCTTTTGCTGACTCTGCATCAGCTCGTCGGGCATCCCTATATTTTGGGCAATATTTGATAATGTGCCCAAGGTCACCGCAATAAATGCATTGACTCGCATCTATCCTCCTCCGCCAGACTGTTTGTTCCATGCCCAACGATTCCCAGGGTCTGCCCTGACGCAAACAAGGGTGCCATTCACCCCTTTTGGGAGATGATCGATTAGCACGAGGACGGTTTTGCGGGGGACCTTGACCCCTTCCTCCCTCTTGGCGGTCTCCTCTGCCGCCAACCCCCTAGCCGCCCTGTCCTCGACCACCTGAGACCTGACCTCCTTGGCCCCGGCCTCTTCCTCTTCTTTGCGGCCTCCCTCTGGCCGCAACAGCAGCATAGGTCCTCGCCTGACCCTCGCCATTGTCCTCCTCATCGAGGCCCCACTCGATCTGGTTTGACCTGAAATGGTACGACCCTTCCACTTTTTGCCTTTGTCGAGGTCCTTGTGCCAGAAACTGGTAGCTGGCGTGGACTGGGCCTCGTAAGCAACAACCTCTCTAATAAGCGTATCATATGTCATGTTGGGCTGTTGATTTCTATCGAAGAAGTGCCCGTGCAGAGCTTCGGGCATGGCGCGGTAGAATAACTGGACCAGCTGGGGCTCAGTGACCCCATGGTCAGGGACAGCGACGAGTTCGTCCATGGCACCTTTGAGTGCTCTTGCACTCTTCCACAATCGTGAGTGGATTATTTGCAGTTTGTCAGAGGCCTTAAGGGCCCTAGTGACATCTGCAAATCATAGTTGCGGCGCACTAGTACGGTGCGCAGTGTGGCGCCGGGCGCTGTGCGCCATGCCCGAGAGAGTGGTGCACGAAAACCAGCGGTGTGTGTGTGTGTGTGTGTGTGTGTGTGTGTGTGTGCTTGTATGTGTGTGTGTGCGTGTGTGTGTGTGTGTGTGTGTGTGTGTGTGTGTGTGTGTGTGTGAGAGAGAGAGAGA
>BFEA01000705.1:288434-307193 GCA_003427395.1 Chara braunii | reverse complement strand
AAGTTTGCGGATGATGTCCATCGTGACAGGGTCTTCCTGATAGGCTCCCACCAATGATTGAGTCACTTCGTTAGATACGCCAAATTCAGAAACTAGCGCACCTAAGTAGTCTGCTCTACGGGATAGCGCGTCTGCAACCTTGTTATACTCTCCCTTCAGGTACTCAAGCTTGAAGTCATATTGGTCTATGACCTCAATCCATCGCTTGAGTGCATCAGAAAGAGTCGGTTGAGTCTTGATCCATTTGAGTGTCTGATGATCAGTCCTCAGATASAAGAACCTTCCTAGAAGGAAGTGTCTCCAATGGAGAAGTGCCTTGTAGAGAGCATAGAGTTCCCTTTCGTAGGTGGACTTAGCCAGCTTCTTCGAAGGCATTTTCTTACTCATGTACTTAATCGGTCTCAACTTTTTCCCATCCTGCTGAGCCAGCACTGCGCCAATGCCGTATTGGCTTGCGTCAGTGGTTACTATGAATGACTTTTGCGGATCGGGAACCATGAGAACTTCATGATTTATGAGTGCATGCTTCAATCGCTTGAAAGCACCTTCGCACTCATCACTCCAGTCCCACGGCGTGTCAAGTCGAGTTAGATCTGTCAAAGGAGAGGCGACTGTAGAATAGTTATTTACTAAGTTCCTATAGTAGCCGCACATTCCTAAGAAAGATCTGACCTCGGTGATTGTCTGAGGTCGTGGCCAGTCTCGAATACTAGCCACCTTCGCATCTTCCGGCCTAATCCCTTCCGCGGATACTTCATGACCCAAGTATAGTATCTTAGTGCGGCCAAACTCGCACTTCTCTAAGTTGACCTTATACTTGTGTTGTCGTAGGAGTGAGAGTACTGTCTCAACATGTTGAGCGTGCTCCTCGGCGTACTTACTAAAGATCAGAATGTCGTCTAGATAGACTATGACAAACTTATCTAAATGGTCATGGAAGATCCGATTCATAGCGTGCTGGAACGTACCCGGCGCATTACAAAGACCGAAAGGCATCACTACAAACTCGTACAGACCATATCTAGTCTGAAAAGTTGTCTTGTGTTGGTCCTCAGGTCTTATTGCGATCTGGTGATATCCGGATTTCAAGTCTATCTTTRTATAGTACTTGCATCCYTGCACCCTATCCAATAGGTCGTCTATGCGAGGTAGAGGCTCTGCGTTTTTCACTGTGATGGCATTGAGGCCCCTATAATCAATGCACATCCTCAAAGTACCCCCCTTCTTTGGTACGAATAGAACGGGTGATCCGTAAGGGGAAGTAGTAGGCCGAATCCAACMCTTCTCTGTCAGCTCTTTTAGTTGCTTCCGAAGTTCATCTAACTCGGCAGGGGCCATCCTATAGATCCTTCCCTTTGGGGTCTTACTCCCTGGAATGATTTCTATAGCGTGGACGACTTCCCTWTCAACAACTCCTGTGGGCTCCTCGAACAAATCAGGGAACTTAGCAACGACGCGTTCTATCTCTGGGGGTGTTTTAACGGCCTCCCCCTTCTCAGAGACGTAAACGAGGTACATMCCTTCCTCTTGGTTTTGCTTGTAGTAGTTATAGAACGCTGATGCACACAAGCAGCCATAGGTATCTACAATACTGCTGGCCTTGAACTTAGTCAATCTGACAGTTCGGCCATCGGGYAACTTATGCTTAAGCACCTTCTTATCCCAGTCGAACTGGGGCTTAGCAACTTCGAGGTAGTACATGCCTAACAACATTTCGAATGGCAAGTCGTCGCTAACCAAGAACGAGATCTTATGGTTAAGCTCTCCTCCTCCATAGGAGAAGGTACAGACTACGTCCTTGATGTAGTCTGTGACAATCATGCGCTCTTTGTTGGCCAAAGTAGCTGCTACTGGTCTACTAAGGTGTCGTACCCGGTCCTGTAGGTGCAGCCTTTCGAAACAATCGTGACTTATGTAATTTCGCGTGGATCCGTTGTCTATGAAGGCTCCACATTTGCGGCCCCCTACATCCACTTCCACCACGAAATGTTCCCCTCTAGGACCCTTCTTTAGCGCCACCCAAGACTTGCGAGGGTTCTTGTTTGACCACTCGCCTTCTAAGTCTTCTAAGGCCTCAGACACATCTAACATACATAGCATAGCTTGGTGTAGTTGTGTCTGCGGGGTGACTAAGGAGTCATTAGCTTCGGCCTTGTCATGAAGTGAGGAGGGTATCATTCCCACTTCATCTTGAGTAGAAGCCGCTACTACTTCCACTAGCCCTACGCGTTTCCTAAGCTAGAAGCCAGGGAATAGGTTGTCCCTACGTTTGGAGCAACCTTTTGCGTAACCTTAGCGTTCTGACACTTCCACTGCGTGTGTCCGTATTYTCCGCAGTTGATGCAAGCGCCACGCATTCGGCGGTCACGCCACACGTCTTGATCAAGACCTGCCTTTACCCACTCAGACTGTTTGGTCTGATTGGAGGCGGCCTTCCCTTGACTCCTAGGTTGGCCCTTCCCTTGGCCACCTGCCTTAGTCTTTACTACCACGGCAAGGGTGCTACCCTCAACTACCTCCTCGCCGTCATACTCTGAGTAGTCCATCAGGTCAGAGAGCTCATCAATCTCAGTTTGAGTCCCATCAGACTCAACCATCATCAACTTCGCCCCCTTCTTCTTCCACTCCTGAGGACTCTTTTTCTTCTTTGAGTCATTCCCTGAGGTGGGTTGAGCATTGCCTAGCGTGGCCTCTAAGTCTAAGGCTTTCCTAGACAATGTCTCAAATGAGTGGTACTCAGTGCGTGCCTGACTGGCTAGTAAGTTCCTCATGTTCTCAGGTAGACATCTAACAAACGTGGTTAAGAGGAACTGGTCACTATAGTTGATGCCTGGGACGAGGATCAGGCTCTCGGCGGTAGTCGTAAGCTCCCTAACTGACCTGAACTTGCGTTGGTCCAGTTTATTAATGGCATCAGTGGCCCTTTGAGCCTCTTGTGGGTTATGCCATCGAGCTTCTACCATCTCCATGAATTGGTCTAAAGTCAAAGACTTAGCCCAATCCGCCATGCGTCGCCCGTACCCGGCCTTCACAACTACACCATCTAACCATTTGGCTGCCTTACCCTCTAGGTAAGACGCCGCAGTTACCACTTCGTCCTCAGGCAAGGTCCTTTTGGCCTTTACCCAAACCGGGACTGTCCTCAACCATGTGTTGAGTTCCTCGTCGTTTCTCTCGCCTGAGAATGCAAGAGGCGGTTTCATTGGGGTCTTGGGATACCATTGACCTTGCGGCTGTCCTTGTGGAGGACTAGTTTGTTGCGGTGGTGTAGCAACCAGCACTGGACCCGAAGAAGAAGATGCAACAGTCTGTGCTGCTGCTGAAGATGTGCATTTTGGCTGTGTGCCAACTTGAACCGGAAAGGGGCCTGACCTCGCCGATAACGGCAACGGCGATTGTGCTGGTGGCCGGTATCCTAGCCTTGTCAAAGCGTCCAGGATCTGGTCTAGAGTGCTTTGCATGAAGTCGAATCTGCTGTCCACATGCGTGTGCAGCGACAGCACATTCTTCTTCAACACTTTCATCTGGGCATTCATTGTTGCCTCATCCAAGCCCTCTAGTTCAGCCTTGTCAGTCTCTAAAGTTTCAAGCCTGGCTGCTCTAGTTTTCATTTCATTTTCTCTATCGGTTGCCTCTTTCAGGTCCTGCTCTAACTTACGGCGTAGCCTCTCGACCTGTTGGATCTCTCTTAGCTCCCGCTCTCGTGCGGTCATGGGGCTGAACTGCGAGCCTGCCATTTGACTAGAAGACTGTCTAGAACCTGAGGAACCGGAAGTGCCTGAGGAACTTGTGGAACTCGTTGGCATTCCCAACCAGCTCCCATTAGTCCCTGACGAGGACGCAGATGAAGACGCAGCAGAGCTTGCGCCGTTAGCCATTGCAGCTGCTCTGGCTGTTGTTGCCTGCTCTCTTGCTGCTCTGTTTGCTTCTGCTATCCCCGCTGCTAGCGCATGGGCTCTACGTATCCTTCTTTCTTCTCCCGGCTCCAAGGACTGGAACACGTGCGGTACCCTTAGTGCCCGTGCACGTGTTAGTCTCCTGTTGTCAGCTCTATCATCAACAGGATCTGACCCACTAATTAGTTAGACAGATAGTGTCTACACTAGAGTCCCCTAATGGAATCCTACCGCAGAGTGTGTCTGACCGACACATAATTTTCCATACATAGTTGTGTCCGGCGAGTTCCCTATAGTACCGAATCAAGTGACATGTCTACAACATTCACACAGATTGTCGACATTGTCTAGATGCACCCTGACTGGTTCACTTACAACAGCATTAGTTAGTACTGGCTATGGTAGCATACAACAGTCCTGCATTAATCTGTCTGTGACGTTAGCAGTCCGTCAACCAACTAATCAAAGGTACAAAAAGACAATGTAGCAGATGTATGATTGATGGGTATCGTTGTGTATACAGTTGAGCACCAATTGAAGCCTCCCCTCCCCTCAATCCAACCATCCGATCAGCATCATTGAGCAGGCAGTGTCTTCGTGTGCATTTCGGCCCACCCCTATGCCCAAGTTGTCACCGAGCAAGCCAGCCCAACCACTCTTGTTTACCCTCGTACGGCGACGAGCCTTCCTGTCCATGTGATCTGGCTGATCAGGAGGAATTTATAGAGCGCCCCCATCTCTTCAGGAATTATTTAACGTCGCAGTCAGGACGACGATCACAGATTCACAATGAACTCCCAACCAGAAATATTTATAGACGGTCTGGTGAGCGTCTGTCATGGGCTGGCACACCCGGAGGAACTTCTATCAGCGCAGCAAGTGCCAAACAGGACAGCAGCCATCGCATGCGTGCACTACTCCCTGTGTGTTGGCATGGTGACCGTGACCCAAGTGTTTCGACCAGGGCTCTTCAGAGGCACCGCCCTTTCTCCTTCCAGATGCTTCTGGGAAGATTGTCGTCTCTCAAGGTAGCGCRCTCACGACACCTCACCAAAAGAGAGGACTCTCAAGTTGGACTCACTTCCTCACGGTAAGAAGAGATTGAGAGAGTAGATAAGGTAAGGGATCAACATACCTGGRGATAGCTGCCCCCAACCAYARATTTCTCACCAATTGAGCTGATGTTGCATTTGATGACCGGTCATGACCTCGATACCACCCACAACGCAATGCAGTGCCACCTTAGTCCAATGCCACATCGGCATGCTCTCATCACCAATCAAACATTCCGCTGTATCCCACGACTAATAATGTCGTCAATAGCCTTCCGGTGCACCCCTCTCTACCCAGGGCGTGCACCTAGTGTAGCCTGACGTCACAAGTACCCACTGCGAAGAAGCATCATCAACGCACCAAGTCTGTATAACGCCAACGTGCCAAAGGTAAGTGGCGATCAAACCAGCTTCGATACCAAATTGCAAGGAACATGAGTATGGACGAAGCACAGAAATCCAGAATGCAAAATCACACTGAAGTCCAAGTATTCAAAGCCAAAGCAGATAGCACATGGAACCGAGTAACCATCCCATTGAGAATGATACAGAAGAATCGTGAGTCAATGTCCATGCCCAACAGGGCAACACCAACAGCATAACCCAAATGTAGCTCTCTCTTGTGAATGGCGCCAGGCGCCCTATCTACTCTACAGCCTATCCTACAACTACAGCAATGAACAGCAACCAGACAACTTGACTACCAGCVAGTGAKRATGTCAACACCAATGCAGACCTCCACCATCACCAGGTACGTGTCCTCTTCCCCACACTCTCCCTTGTTACCCACACAGCGCCCTTCACCTCCGAAGTACCACCTTCGCCCTCACCTYCCCTGCACCCTCTTGCGGCCCGGCTATGGCCGCCAGTGCCCTGCGTGCAGGCAGCGCCCTACTGCCTAGCGCTGGCCTGCTTGCTCTTAGCGCAGCACTGCCTTGCACAGCACAGCACACATGCATTTGCGCAGTGTGCCCGCAAGTGCCAGCATTGGCCAAGATGCTTGCTGCCTCGCCCTGCTTGCCTATATGCCAGTGCAGCATGTGGGCGGCCTCCCTTCAGCCTGCGACCGGGACCGAGAGGCTGAAGCCTTCCCGATACAATTGGGCCCCGGAGTAATGCAGTTGCGCCTCTCTTCTCAAGGCCTGCGRCCAGATTCAGATAGTGGGCCGATTTTCCCTTTGGCATTTCGGCCTCTCTACCCAGCATGCATTGTCGGCCTCACGTTCGAGTGCCCAGGGTCTAACTAACTCAGAGGCCCTGGGCATTTCAGCATTCGCTGAAATCTTAGACTCGGTGCACTCCAACCAACTGGCGTGCTGCAACTGTATAGACCCCACTTCGTGAAATGTTGGCAGAGAGGGCTCTTGTTGATTTGCTGGCCCGCCTTCACTTAGGGCGGGCACTAGGCTTGCTGGGGCGTTAGCCCAGAACATGTACATCATGGCAAGGCCCCTACTTGAGGGCTCAATCCTCACATTAGTCTTATGCGGGGAAAACAATCGACAGAAGAACAACAAAACACCCATCTCCACCGCTCCCCTGATTTTACGATTCGGAAAAACCCAAGGACAAAAGACAATTAACTACCATTTGTTCAAAACGACAATGTGATTGAATGCAAGGGGGGGCGACATCGCCCCTCCCGCATCGTCCACCCCACTGCCCGTTCGCCACGGTGGCCACGTGTCAACAAAAACGGCGCCGACGGAGGCCGCGCAGTGCACCGTGTTTCCCAAACACACCGTAAACCGCCCGATGGCGGTCTGGCTAGACAACTGGCGTGCACAATCGCGCACTGCGACGATCATGACCACAAACACATCCTACACAACTCCCATCCCCAACACACGCACAAACACTAAGTACTCGACGAGTCCATAACGAAGGGATCTGCCTTCCTGCCAACATTGCAATGTCTGCACTAGCGCCGCCGTCCAGCATGCCAACATGACTCTGTCGTGTTTCATGCGCTCTGCAAGAGCATTCCGCAGGGCTAGCGCTTCGTCAGTCGAAGTAATCATGGAGACTGGTTGAAAGGTCTCATGAATCCCGAGGTCCACACGTCGTCACACACCGTTAGCGTCCAGCTCCCATAGCAGATTTTCGTTGAATGGAATTCCAGCGTTGATCAGAATGTTGTGCAGTATGTAGACGGTAGTAAACTGCTGCGGGAGCGTGTCCAAGTTTGTCTTGTGCGTCCCCAGAAAAAGCCTCCACATGCCCTTCAGCCTGCCGAAACCCCTCTCCACCGCTCCCCTCGCCACCTTCTGTTTGTTATCCAAGCGCTCCTCGTTGAAATGCTGATTCAAGCCTCCGTAGGGGACGACCATCCATTCCGAAGGGGGATACCCATTGTCCGCCAAAACGTAGCCGTTCGTCCGCACCCCAAAGGGGAGTGTCACAGGGGGACCATGAAACAACGACCCCAACTTCGCGCGCCTGCACAGGCTGGACAACTGGAGCACCCTGATGTCGTGGCAGCTACCCGGGTATCCCATGTGCACATCGAGTACGCGCAAGTCCAGGTCGACGACGACCTACGCGACGATGGAGAAACGCCGCTTCCTGTCATAGTAGTTTTCGCTCGGGCCATTCGCTGGCTTGTCACGTAGATGTGAGTGCAGTCAATGCAACCGTGGCAATTGGGGAACCCTTTGTTAGCGAACGCCCACAGAACAACGAGTTTGCGAACTCCAGTCGGCCAGGCAATCTTCTCTCCGTACACCCGAAGCTCACGTCACGTACAACCACCAGGCCAGAAGCTCTACCAATTCCGAAGTTACACGTGCTGCTCTCGTAGGTCTCCCCCGACGCCCACCCGTATAGTGCATACGCCATCTGGTCTGGCTGCAAAGGCTCCCTGTAGAACGTCACCCGCCGCTGAAAATGAGGAGCACATGCCTCCGCGATTTCCCGAAACGCTCGCGGCGACATGTGTAGCTTCTCCTGGAAGTAGTCGTCTGTCGCGTCTTCGCATTGCCTGAGGTCTTCCCACGTGCCTCCAGTCCTTCGCTTCATCCAGCACCTTGGCGTCGCTCGCGGAAGCACTCCGCAACCCAACGCGAAGCACAGGTGAATGACAGCCTCCGACATCGCCACTACTTCGGGGAGTTCATGCCGACCTCGTGTCAATACCCTGTGTCTACGCGCGCGCAACTGCGCCTCCATTCGTCCCAGCGCCCTCTGCTGCTGACATCGAAGAACAACGGTGGACACCGCTGCCGCCACGGCCGCCAACTCAAGAGCTGTCAACACCGCACGTCCACCCTCTCCACCGCACGTCCACCCTCTCCGCCGCCGTCCATAGCCGCGACCTACACACGGATCCCTCTGTCTGCTGCCGTATGTATCGTCCTTCCACGCGGCAGATCACAAGCCGAAGACGTCCGATGAAGCTGCCGCCTTTCTTTGGATGCGGTCCTCCCGGCGGAAATGTGTACAACGGCGCACACCACGTTGAAGAAGGTCGACGGCGATGGACTCTAGCGACGACGCCAATGCACTCACAGCAGTAGGTGGGCGGAAGGGACGACGTCACTAAGTCCGGTTCAGAACTACACCGTCTTCGCGCCGCCAGCCGAACGCCGTTGTCCTCGTTGCTGCCGTCATTTGAAATTCGAATTTCGGACGTCGAGGCCCCTTGCTTGTATTTGTCCCATGGACCGCCCGATGCCCTTTCCCGCCAAACGACATTGGACCACGCCGCCTCCACATGGACAAGAAATGGTGGACCACGGACAACCAACCCCGTGGCCACAAATTTTCGTATGAAAACGGCCGCGCCCACGCCACAAGGAAACTTCCTCAGAGGACGTCCCCAAGGATGCGTGGAACGACGCCGCAAATTTCCCTTAACAGCCTTAAGGAAAATTCCTTGTGGCTCAAGGAACTCATAAGGAGTGTCTAACGAGGCCCTTAGACAGCTGGTTGTGCAGCCCACATCTCGGATTTTGGGCCTACCATGCCACAATGAGCAGCCTGCCGGTCTGTACCAGTCCTTGGGAGGGTTAGGCCTTCGGGACGTGTCAGTCATCAGACATGGACTTAAGCCCGACTCAGCCCGTGTAAGTTTGGTCAACACAACTCTATGACCACATGCATGGAGTCCTATCACCTGGACAGAAGTGACTCAATGCAGAAAGAAAAGAGACAGACTCAGCAAGTACCAAGGGGTAAGTGCACATCCATAGGGCGAAGTGTAGGCTGAAGGCTTGGCGAGATTATACCAGCTCTAGCTTGGTCAAATACTTTGGTCAACGGCCGGTCAAACCTTCCCGATCAAAGGTCCGACCTTCGGCTATGGCTGGCGACCCTTCTCCTTTGCCAACCTCTCTCTCTCTCTCCTTCCCCCTTCTCTCGTCTTCTTCACCCACCTTGGCTATGGCTTCCTTCTTCTTCCTCGTCTCTCCTTCCTCAACTTCTTCTTCGTCACTCCTGGCTTGGTGGCTATGGCCGCCACCTCCTGCTTCGACTGCAACCCCAATCTTGTATCGCCCTCTCTCTCTCTCTCTCTCTCTCTCTCTCTCTCTCTCTCTCTCTCTCTCTCTCTCTCTCTCTCTCTCTCTCCCCCCCCCCCCCCCCCCCCCCCCCCCCCCCCCCCCCCCCCCCCCCCCCCCCCCCCCCTTTTCTTTCTTCGCCTTTCGTCGTCCCCTTCCTCCTCAAGCGTTGCAGTTATGGATGCTCTTCTTCAGCTTAGCGGCGGCGGTCTTCTCTTGGCGGTGGCCCTTCTTCTACTTCGCAGCGGCCTTCTCTTTGTCGCAAGGGAGCCCTCCTTTCTTCCCGTGGTATTCTCTCCTGTCAGCAATCGTCACAGCGGCGGTCTTCAGATCACGATCGGGCGATCGGTTCATGCGCACTTGAAGCAACGGCGCGCAGCTATGCGTGGCGCGCGATAACTAGCGGGCGCGCGACAGCAACGGGTCGCAGCGCACGGCAGACAAGAGCGCAATGCATACGCGCGCGGGAAAAGAATCCGCGATCTAGCAGCGGGCGTGAGCGATGACGGGCTGTGCGTAGTCGGCAGTGAGCAGCGGCGCACAGCGGGGTAAGCGCGGGAAACTAATGCGCAACTGGTAGCGGGCGCGAGTGATAGCGGCCAGCGTTCGCGCGGGAAAACTTGGCGTGGAGCGGGCAGCGCGATAGCGGGAAACGCGCACGCGGGAAACCAGTGTGTGACAATCGACGAAAATGCGCGCAATAGCAGGCAGCGCGCGCAAATCAGCGGCAGCGAAGGGCGCAAAGTGGCGATCTGGCGTGGCGCACCACTCTCCCCTCACTTCGGCAGCGACGACCCTGCTGACGTGGCAACTGGCGCCATTCTTCTTCCTATGAAGGCGCGCTGACGTGGCACCTGGCGGGCGCCTCTCCTTCTTCTGCTGACATGGCGCCCTCCTATCTCGTCTTCAGGGACGGCGGCCATGATGATGACGACGACGGCGGTGATCGGGACAGCAGGAACCAGGTCTGATACCAATGCAATCGGACTCGTCTTTCTCGACACTCAGCATGCGTACAAACAGATGACGATCAAGCTGGCAACTTGCACCCACACAAAGCTCAGAGATAATGAAGCCAAGAACGCAGTTCAGATTCAAACTTGTCTTGATCGCCTATGGCCGATCCCTGTACTCTCAGCAACCTGTTCGTACACACACCCTGGATCTCCCTGGATGGCCAGCACTCTCACACACACACACTAACACTCACTCATACACACACACACACTAACATCTACCGACTCTCTGACGTGGCGGCTATGGCCGCCGTCTTCCTCTTCCCTACTAACAAGCTGGGCTATGGCCGACTTCCTCCTCTTAGCCCACTTCTCCTTCGGGCAACTGCAGACCTTCGTACACAAGATGCTCCAACAGGGCTTCCACACGGCTCACAGGCAGATTGAATGAATGGCTTGATGCTGCATCTTTATTTATACTTTGGATTGTCAAAGGTCTGCCCTTGGACCCTGGGCCCGGGTGTACACAGTCCCACATGGTACTTGCTGACTTGACAAAGTGCGACTGGGACTGGGTACCGCTGACTGGGCTGAGTTAGACTGCCCACTTGCCCACTTGCCTACGGACTGCTAGCTAGGACTCATGAAGGGGCAGAGTAGACTATTCCTCGAGGGGCCTAGTCTAGCCTATGTGACCTTTCGGTACTGTAGCAGCTGCGACCTACGTTGACCTTTCGGTACTGTAGCAGCTACGGCCCCTACCACTGCTAAGACTGCTAATCTACGGACCTACTGTTCAAGACCCGACAACCACCCTACCTACATCAAACAAACAGGCGACTTTCAAGACACAGGTCGCGGGTTCAAGCACACATGGGTCAACTGGTACTGTACATGGGTAAGGGCAATGTCTGGGTATCGAGCCTTGGGAACTGCACCTGCTACCGCAAAGGTGAGAACCGTTTCATGAAAACCTTCTTTCCCCGAATAGAACGCATTGCAAGGAAAATGAGCGAGAGCGAAATGACAGAATTCCAGATTGCAAAATCACATTGAAAGCCAGGTAGTCGAATGCTGCCCAGAGAGCAGAAATGCGCTAATATCACACCGAAGGACAACCAAAGCAGCGAACTCAATTGTCAATGAAAGCATTTTCTCGCCACCACCAACAATGTACTCGAAGCTCTTCCTCCTAATGGCGCTCAGCGCCTAGACTACGATCCTACAGCTACTACGTTAGCCTACAGTAAAGACAAAGCAACCAGTTGACTACAGCAGCAGCGACCAAAGTACATGCAGATGTCGACCATGCAGACCTCCACCAGGACCAGGTACGTGCCCTCACATCACCTCCCTCCTTCACCACCTCAGTGCTCACCCTCGTCTTCAGCCACAGCTCTCTCTCCCCATATGAAGACCACCACCATACCCCGCCAGCTATGACTGCCCAAGCCCGGCTATGAAGGCCTGGGCTATGGCGCTGCTCACTAGCAGTGCCCGCACTTCAACCTGCGCCAGAGTGCGGCCAAGCGCTGCTTGCTAGCGGCCTTCAGTGCGCTACCGCCCAACATGCAAGTGCCCGCATGCCTGAGTGAGAGGCGAGCTCTTTCCTAAATGGAATGTGCTTGCCTCCCTCGCTGCCTGGCCTGGGACACGTGTGTGCCCTCTAGCTTCCAGTTGGGCCAAAGTGTCTGTGCCCAGGCCCATTCAGACAGTGGCCTGGGCCCGCAGTAGTTAGGCGCGCCCAACCACCCAGCTCCCAATGAGGTGTTCCCTGCTTGCTGATAGGCCGAGAGGCCTGCTTCCACGTTGAGGAGAGAAGAGCCTAGAAGGCTCACTGAAGATTCTGATGCTGGCGAGCAGGGTGTATGCAACCAACCGGCACGTGGTAACTGTCTGGCGCCCACTCAAGGGCTGGCAAAATTGCAATATTCAGGCCGCTTTGAGATAGAGGGCCCGCCTTCACTTAGGGTGGGCACGATGCTTGGAGCGGGGCCCCCCTTACAGGCATGCCAAGGACTCATATCCTCGCAACATGGTCATTATCCCTGTGTCTAGACTGAAAGTTGCCCCGCATACAGCTATAATGAACGTACAATGCGTACATTCCATTCGGGGGAAGACGGTACCAAGAACTTTGAAAGGGTTAGGGTTCACCTGGGAATCTTTAGCACATTCCAGTTCTCCAACTCCAGCTCTGAACCCCCGTCAGCGATTATGTGGAACTCCTGAGCGCCTATCCTCAGCAGATGCGTTCATGTTGGAATCATGAACCTCTTCGATGTTGGCTGGCGCCCAGCCTGGTCCTCCTTTACCAATGCCGGCAAAAGTAGAAAGTGACATCAGCACCACCACGTTCAAAGGTTGATGGTTGCACTACTGTGCGACTTGCTTGCAAATATGTGCTCTCTGTGATAGAAAAGCCTGATACATCTTTGATGATGTGATGTGGAACTCCAAGTTAGAAGTTTTGATAGCAAAGGAGTGGTGATGAGTGGGAAAGTTTGGCAGGTGAGATGGGGGGGCACGCATCTGAGCGCATATCATTAGGGAAAAAAAGGATGCAGAGAGGCATCAAGCAGTTGCTTGGTCAGAGCTATGGTAGCTAGCCTGTTTCACATTGTTAATGCCTGAAAAAGCAGAAAGTGACTTCTGTCCCACCAAGTTGGAAGTTCTCATAGCAATGGAGTGGTGATGAATGGAAAAGTTTGGCAGGTGAGTTAGGGGAAAGGCATCTGAGCGCATCATCGTCAGGGAAAGGATGCAGAGAGGGTTCAAGGAGTTGTTTGGTCAGAGCTATGGTAGCTAGCCTGTTTCACCTTGTCCTAGCAAAGGAGAGGGCAATGAAGAAGACAGATGGGTGGGCACTGGGCAGGTTTACACCATGTGAAAAAAGTGAAAGCTTCAAGGAAAGGAAGTGGGGGAGGGAGATGCTTAGTGGCTGACCTGGCATGGATTGGAGATTCATCGGAGAGGAAATTGCTTTTCATATTCTTCCATTCACACCCCTGGCTTCCAAATTCTTTGAGTAATCTGGCCGACTCTTCCTTCATGTGCATTTCCAGTCTCGGAGGCAATCTGGAATTCTTCCAGAAACATACAACCACAAAGATTGCACACAGTGAATGCCCTCATTTGGCCTGAACTCTGATGTGGCAAATCATCCGTTCCCCCCCCCCCCCCCTCCCCCCTCACTCACAAGGTGTCTTGTGCATACACCATATGCCCACCCATGCATTTGAGGTACCCGCCTCCAGGTTGGCCTAAAGGCCAACTGCACAAACCCCACAGCACAAGCATGCAAGGCATTGCAAGCTCTTCAGTGCATGCACCACCACCACCTTTGACCGTAAACGTGAACTTTGACTGCCAACGTGAAGATCATACCTATTGCACACTGCGCACTGCACACGTAAAATCACTAATGCAGACAACGCAAAAAAATTAACAAAGAACAAATCCAGAAAAAAGTAACATGATGTAAAATACTAAAATGTTATTTTGCCATAAGTTTGAGCAACTTTCGACTCAGACGTAAGCAACCCCAAAATCACATTCTTTGAATTTATGAAAATAGTAAACAGAGCTTCAATGTTTCTTCATGAGTTTAATTAACAGGACGTAAATTTGTAAAATAGTAAAAATACTAAAATGTTATTTTGTCATAATTTTGAGCACCTTTCAACTTTGACATAAGCAAACCCAAAATCACATTCTTTGAATTTATGAAAATAGTAAACTCAGGTTCAATATTTCTTCATGAGTTCTTTTCTTTTCCTCTTTTTTTTTAATAATAAATTATTAGAATATATTATATATATTTTTAAAATTTTAATATTTCCTTAGTTTTCTGTGCACTGCACCAACTTTTGGTGCACACTGCACAGCTGCAATGACTTGCTGTTTTCTGGTCGCCTGTAGCCTCTCTCTGTCGAGGCTGTACTATAGGTAGGACAGATTCGCAATTTTGTTTGGCTGAGGGCTAACCGAGAGACCTACCTGTGGGGGAAATTCGTGAGGGGCATATCTGCAAATTCGGGAAAATACAGGCCCGGTACTAACAGGATTCCCTACAGCTACCCTAACTGCGAATAGCAGGCCCGGGCTACTCCTAGGACAGACAGGCCCCAAGGGCCTATTCTGATAGATGGTCCTATAGCCTATAGCCGGGTCCGGCAGAGGCCGAGAGGCCGAAACAGACACGGTACCGGTCGGTCAGTCAGTCCGGTCTAGGTCGAGTCTAGGCTAGTTGTAGCACATAGATAGGATGGGCACATCGGTTCAGGGCTTTTGGCAGTTGGTTCCGAGTACATCGCTGCTGCACTACGCGCGAACCGGAAGTGGTGACGTCTCGGCGTGGAAGCCGACAGGCATAGCCAGACCTTCGGAGCGCCGGCCATAGCTGGAACCTGCGCTGTACTCTGCCAGCACGCAGGCGCTGACAGAGGTCTGGGTTATCGAGGTCTTCTGGAGGCGAGAGAGATTGGTGCCCTGCTGGACCCTCCTCCGGAGTGGGGTTCCAGGGTGTTGGCGCTGCAGCCATAGCTGCAGCTTTCTTCCTCAGAGGTCATCTTGTCGGGGTTTGGTGGCGCTGCTGCAGACTTCCACCCGGGAAGTCTTCCGATACTTCGTCATCATCAGATACTGTGGCGCTGGTCTTCTTCTTCGTCCTTTGAGTGGCGCTTGGCCTCAGAGGCCTGTTTCAGGGTAGCGCTTCCCTCAGGAGGCTGTATCTGGGTGGCGCTTGATGTTTCAGGGGCTCAGGGGTGTTACGGGTGCTAATCAGGGTTGGGGAGTGAAGCGCTGCTCATTTCTGAGCAGCGCACTGTAGTACTGAAGTAATCCTGACAATTTGAGGCTCTGAGTTTAATAAACAGTGTATAACTGGGTTTGGACTACCATCGTTTCATTGCTTCCTGGATGTGATCTGCTCGGCTTTTCTCTATGACTGGTTGTGAGGATTGAGTGGAGTGAATTGCACTTTCAAGTGTACCCTGTCATATCGCATGGTCAAGTCTTCCGCTGTGTTTATCTCTCCCAGTGCGGTGTGATACTCCTATCCTCTCCCCTTCCTTCTGTGTATCTATGGGCATACCTGGAAGTCTATGTGAGTGAGTGTTGGTCTTCAGACAACAAACAACCAGAATCATAACACAGCAATGCGACATGACACCGACATCTCTTCAGAGTCTTCACTGAAGACTGTTTTGAGCAGTGACGATTTTTTTTTTTGGTTTCCAAATTGTCTTTTTTTTCGCCATTACATGCGGAAGATTCTTGGAAGATTGTTCTTGCGACTGCTAGTTATAAAAAAAAAAGTTAGTTGTCGATGCTCTATCAAGTTTTCTGCACTTCTGCTACCTGTGGCTGTGAAGATTGTCTGAAAGTTTTTTTCCAACTTTTCCTGTTCTCTACTCATTAATCATTTACCGGCAGATGTGGGAGGCAGTTTTGTAACGTCTCCAGACAATAGCTACGATCCGGACCCCCGGAAAGGGATCCGGACTCTCCGGGGTCCGGCATCCGGTACCATATTCCGGTAACCGGTCTGGATGGCGGGCCCCCAGGCCAAGGGCGAAAATTTTATTTGGGCGGCCCAGGGCGTTTTTTCAGGCCTTTTTTTGCAGGTACACTTTGCCACTGCTCGAAGTTGATCATCATGTCATACGATTCTCTTCGTCTGCCGACAGTTTTTGGGGCATCTACACCTGCCACATTGGCTTTTCAGGTTGCTTGGTACAAGTGCAATAACCCATGCCATATGTCTCGTGGAAATCTGAGGGCCTACTTGGCCGCCCTCAGCCCAGGCCAAGACGGGGGAAAATAAACCCCACGTAAAGATTCAGGGCCTGGACGAAGTACGGTTGACTAAGTCAACTGTCGGAGATCCCAACAGTCAAAGTCAAAGTGTACCCAGCCCAGGCCGCCGGTCAGACACACACATTTGTTTGTATGCAGGTACCCAGACAGCATCAGGTCCAAGGGGAAGTCTGCAACTGTACACAATCCAGGCCCTCGGCTGTGAGTCAATCTGAACGACTGTGAGGAGGGGACCCGAGGCCAGACAGCCTCGACAAACACTACAAATGGGCTGGTCTCGAGGTGGTCAACATTCAGTCTTGCTATGCTGCTTGGAAGCTGGCTCGACTTTGACCAGACGCTGGCATTGACGCTGGCACAACGTTGGCGAGACACTTTCTGTGCGCAGGCACTGTGGACGACGACGCGGACTGTGACGGCATGCTGGAGCGTTCTGCATTATGCGCCAGGCATTGCTGATGTGGCGCTGCCACCGGTCTTCCAGGCTGATGTGGCGCAGGCCACTTGTCTACATTGCATGCTGATGTGGCGCTGCCTCTGGTCTACATTGCATGCTGATGTGACGCATGCCATTGGTTTACATTGCTGATGTGGCGCGTGCCACCTGTCTCGACTGTTGACGTGGCGTTGTCCACGCTGTCTACATGAGGTGACTGGTTGCGAGGAGGAGGGAGATCGGGATCTGTGGATGATTGGGATCGGGTACTCACCTGAGGTTGACGTCGTCACGGTATTCTGCTGTGTCTTCATGGTCTTCACGAGATGAGAGTGCCACGTGGCACTACTGTGTGATCAGGATGATCATACTTGTTATCATATACTGGTTGATGATGTGGAGAGGGAAGAAGCCCGGAGAAGAAGTTGGGTTTGATGGGATTATTCTTGTGTAATCATTGATCATCTCTTCCACCTTCTCGTCTGTCTATTCCCCCTCCACTCTCTTCGTCTGATGGTAATGAGATACTGTCTCAGATATCACTTCACAATAATTGGAGACTTTGCTGCAGATACCGAGACTACTGGTGCTTGACGACTGATGAGTATCTGCCAGACTGGGTTCATTACACAGGCGTATGCTCTGCTTTGGTGAGAAGGGTTGGGTACTTGTATTCGTTGCACAGCGAGTAGGAGTAGGGTAGGTATAAATTGGGGCAAGGCATTGGTATGGCCTCAAGTTGTTCGGGATAGCATTCTTGGATTCGTCCTCCTGAAGAGCCTATGTGCGGGATAGATGAAACGTGTCGAGGGTCGTCCGCGTGGATGTTTGTAATGATTGGATCTATGAGTGCTGTTATTTGAAATTCTTATTGGTGTGCGCAACAGAGTGGATTTACATTGGCGTATCTATCTTGCTTCCGTTCTCACACTCAGTCTGTCTTGCCGAACAGTCTTCCCTTTCCAGATTTGCGTGACAACCACTAGTGTGATTATACACTGGGACAGTGGCCATGTCTACGACTTGGTATTAGTGATTTGACGTTGTCTTCGTAGGGCTGATTTGTGTCAGTTGCGCGGTGTTTTGTGGAGATGGGTGCATATTTAGTGATGACGGTGTTTCTGTGGGACTGATTTGAGTCAGTTGGGCGGTGTTCCGTGGAGATAGGTGCATATTTGGTAGGTTTATCTCGTGTTGTAACGGTATTTGCACAGGGGATTTACGTCTGTGATGCGGTGATGTGGAGCATGTTTTGCTTAGATGTGGTCTTCTTTTTTCCGAACCAGAAGTTCTCATCCGGTTAGTAGTTACGTTTGATGATGAGTTAGGTACTCTCAAGGTAGTGATGCGACACAATTAGTTTGCTCTTGTTACGGACTTCGCCAGGGCTCGATCCCTGGTCTATCTTTTTGCTGTTTCAGCTGCATCCCGTTTTCGGCCTGGCACCCTTTTTCCAAACCCCTCCTTTGGTACCGGAGGATTTTGGACAACTGGCGCCATGCTGCAATTCGGGCGCCACTTTCAAATACTGCATTTTTTAGTTCTGCCCTCGGGGGCCTTTGCAGAAATGCCCCTAGTACCGTACGTGTCACCGGTACTTATGCGGGCACCAGTCTCGTACCAGTTCTCTGCTGCTGTACTCGTACTCAGTGTGACTTGCTGTTTTCGGCATTCGGGAATCCAAGACTTCGACTTTGTGCCTTGCCACTGTGTCTGCGTCCGATCCTCAGTCCGAGTCCGTCGTGTCGAGTGAGTGAGTGTGTGTGTGTGCTCTCACTCTCCCCCTCTCTCTCCTCTCCCTCGGCTCACCCTCAGCCTCACGCTTGTTACACTGGTATCGGAGCGGTTCGAACCCGCCCGACCCACCCTACTTGGACGACGTCACCGGCCATCATCAACATCATCGTCGAGGTCGTCGTTGCTATGCCACGTCATCATCGTCATCATCGCGATCGTCGTCATTGTGCCCCGTCATCATCGTCATCGACAGGATCGCCGCCGTCGTGCCACATCATCATCACCGTGCCCATCGTCCTGGTCGCTGCGCCGCGCCGTCCTTGTCATCGCCGTCGTTCCCGTCACGCAGATAAGTAATCAACGACA
>BFEA01000705.1:196283-209513 GCA_003427395.1 Chara braunii | reverse complement strand
GGGGGGGGGGGGGGGGGGGGGGGGGGAGAAAGGGTAGGCGCATGGTCAGGAAAGATCCACCGAAAAGCTCCGATGTCCCAGGCTGTGAGAAATCTCAAATTGTGACTTGTATCCTGAAGATCGCATTGTCCACATACCAGAAAATAGGTTTCACCTGAAATCCAGTCTTTGGATTGCCAAAGAGACCCGGAAAACCTGTTGTTCTACCAGCTGCTTAGACTACCACTGTATCTGCAAAAGACGATGGCAGAGCCTGTGGCCACCACAGAAGTCTGTGGCAGAACAAAATTCACAGCTACCTACCTTAAGCAACCTCATTGCCCTCTCTTTTGCCAGCTCTTTCCCAAGCTCTCTCTCCTGCGAGTATATCTGATACCTTTAGGAGAATCCAGCAAATAAAGCAAACAAGTTTACCTACTGTCGTTAACGAGCACCAAACAGACTTTTTCAAAAGTTCTTCCCCTTTTCTCTTTCCCTTGGCAATGAATTTCCCCCTTCATCCTTTCCTCTCACGACGACATTGGTAATCTTTTTTTGTTCCATCATCGCTTGCCCTTCATTTCAGATGTACACCAGACATTGTCATCGGGCCAATGGCAGCATGCATTACATAAGTCATATGCAGTGAAACTTTGGCTGTCATCCACAAAATGCATTACGAATGTTTAAACATAACCTGCCAAATGCTATCGGCCCAGGTATGCTGGGACTCAGTGAGATGAAAGCGCGAACACAGAAGAGAGAGACAAAGATGAACACACAGACTATGAGCTGTTTTTCACTAAATAGCAAATAGTAAATAGCAAATAGTCTCCAACCACCAAGGACTCAAATTCACGACAAAATTAATCATGTGCGATGATCGAAGCTCAAGGACTTCTTCCTTCTTATTCTTATTATTATCGCCATTACTTTCTTCACAAGTCGACGCCTGGCACAGCCCTGTCGCGGCACAGGTCTGGAGGTGGGGCACACCACAACGCTCCCCCCCCCCCCCCCACCCCACCCACCCACCAAAGGCAGGGCCTTATGGTCCTGGCTCTACCTGGGACTCGTCACAAAGTCTTTTTTTTTTTTCTTTTTTCTTTTTTTGAGGAAAGTAACCATAGTTACCAACCGGACGTCCGGATCCCGATCCGGACAGTCCGGTGTCTGGTGTCCGGTTCGGAGGGTCCGGTTGGACCCCGATTTCGAAAAATTCCAAAAATGTTTTTGGGGTTCCCAGGCCGTCTACCTGGGCCTGGGGTACCCCGGAAAAATAATGCTGATGTTTTTTTAGAACCGGTACCCCAACCGGACAGGCCCTGAAAGGGCCCTCTGTGTGATAACATTGGCACACGAGTTCACTGCTTTGCTCTAATTCGGATGGAATCTTGGCGCATTTATGCTCTCTGCTTGGTAGACGACTATCTGGACTTCTGCGTGATTTTGCAACTTGATTTTCTGTCTATCACTCTCGCTCATATTCCTTGCATTTTTGTGACGTGGGAGGAGGGTCTGGCCGATGGGAGGGGCGACCAGGGATGGGAGGGCGACGAAGGATGGGAGGGGCGAGCAGGGATGAGAGGGCGATGGCGAATGGGAGGGCGATGAAGGATGGGAGGGGCGAGCAGGGATGGGAGGGCTATGACGTAGACAGAGATGAGCAACATTGGATACTGTGTTGGTGGGGCCTGAGGGCGATGACATTGGCACACGAGTTCACTGCTTTGCTCTTATTTGGATGGARTCTTGGTGCATTTGAGCTCTGTGCTTGGTGTTTTTTTTTTTTTTTTTTTTTTTTTTCGGACAACTGTTATAGTCCTGTCTCTTATACACATCTAGATGTGTATAAGAGACAGAAACAGGACTGTCCGGGTCCGGATGTCTGGATGTCCGGTTTGATCCAGATACGGGTCCGGTGTCCATGTCCGGTTGTCCGGTTGTCCGGGTCCGGAACAACCATGAAAGTAACAGTGAGGCCTGCCAGCATTGATTGCCCGCGAAGTCAAAATTGAAAATTGTACAAAATTAACAAAACGTTACAAAAACACTCTATGCTTCCCCATGTAATGGCCAGGGGAACCGTGGCAGCATTGGTTACCAATTTACCACTGTTGAGGGGGGATTAACTGACCGGTACGCCCATGCTTATATTCAATTGCCCCTTTCCTCTTCCTTTTTTTTTCCCCCCTTTCTTTTTGAACTGAACCTTCTGGTCCAGGCTCCGTTCTATTCTGGGGAGCAAGAGTCCACCTGCTGTTCCATCGGCAACAAGTCAGAACATGAACAAAGATACCCAGTGTTACCCACTCATTGCTTAATCTCGTTACGGCTAGAGGAACCCACACCACCATGGACTGCTCCCTACTGGGAGGATAAACTGCTTTGCAAGCTTATTCCTTGATCAGCCTCCTTCCCTGGCAGATAACTTCCCATCCCAAGAAAACACAAAAAAAGAAAAAATGGGGCTGATTTTATCTTCTCAGCTTCCACTGCCTCGTAAAAAACATTGCTCCTTCAAACCACCACTACCTTTCCCACGCAACGTCAAGAATCAAGACTGTAACATTCCAAAGAGTCGCAGCGACTTCTGATGAACAGTGCTACTGGACCAACACGGTAGGCCGTGCCAGCCAAAAAAAAAAAAAGAAAAACACTGCTGTGGCGTTTCAGCAAAGCTTGACCCGCAGGTGGTACCCACTGGGCAAAAAGAGCCCTAGAGGTAGTCCTGGTTTAACACTACCGTCTTCACCCGAAGACAATGTCCGGTCATTACAGCTGTATTTGGAGCAACTTGCAGTCCAGATGCAGCGATAACGACCGGGCATTCTATTCGGGTGAAGACAGTAGTCTACCCAACTTTCAGACATCAGCATTCTTGCACTAACTCTTTTCCATGCCTATCTTGTTCCTTTCTTTTTTTTTCTTTTTTTTTCCAAAACAACTCAGCCCCTTCTATTCTGGGGGGCATCAGTCCGGTTGCTTATCACCTGCAAGCATGAGTTTCAAAGTAAAAATTATTTGTAGGAAAAGAGGAAAGTCTTACCCTTGTGGCCCTAGACGCCTAACAAGGGGGGGATTGCTACAACCGATCCCTCTTCCTGTACCATAGCCGCCCCAGGGATACCTCTGTTGGTCGGGAGGCTTCCTAACAGCACCCAGCCACACAACAGAAGGGTCCCCAGGGAAGGCCTGGCCCGGGGGGGCCATTCTAGCAGTCTCACGGGCCTCACAACCTGTCAGTCCCAACCTCTGTTCAACCATCTTTTTTGTACCTACTAACACTCTTTTAGTTTAGATCCTTCCCTATCCCGGCTTCCTATTGAATCCTTAAGTCTCGTCCAATTTTTACACCAATCTCCTTTGTCCATCCTATCAGTCACACCCTCTGTTCAAATCCTCTTTTTTATAACTACTACACTCTTTTAGTCTAGTTACTTCCCTATACCCAGCTGCCAATTGTATGCTTAAGTCTCATCTAATTCTAACTCCTGTCTCCTTTGTCTTTGCTATCACCTCTTTCCTCTTGCCCTTCCCCCACTTCTAATCCAGGCTTTTCAAACCTCACATTTCACCCTCATTCTATTTACACCGCCCTCTGGTTTTAAAGCCATTCTAAAATGCGAGGATTCGGATCCTCGGCAGGCCTAAGGGGGCCCCTGTTGTATCTGTGCCTGCCCTAAGTGAAGGCGGGCCTAACAAATCATGAGAGGCCATCGGCTGTCAATTTCGTATTTGGGGTCCAGGCAGTTTCGTCGCGCCAGTTGGTTGAGAAAAACACAGGCCGAGAAGCGAGACCTTCCAGGCCTTTCCAAAATGATGCAGGCCCTGGACGAGAATGGCAGCTTCATACACAGACAGTTGGGAGGCCCAACGGAACGAGGCCCAGTAGCTGCAAGAGAGGCGCAGCATCCTGGGGCCTACCGGAAGCTTTTGGGCCCAGGCCAGCCCAGCCAGGCTGCCGAATGAGGCAGGCTCTTTCCATATAGGAAAGAGCTTGCTGCCTGGCCAGGCATTCGGGCACTCGCATGCTCGCGGCAGCGCTGCTGGAGCTGAAGCTCGTGGGCTGCTGCTAGCGCTGAGAGGCGAGGTGCAAGCAGGTGGGCTTGGATGTACAGTGGGCAGCGCCACAGCTTAGCCACCATAGCTGGTGGGCTTGGATGTACAGTGAGGCACAGGGGTGGTCTTCGGGTGTACACAAGGGAAGACGTGGGAGAGAGACAAGGGAGAGAGAGAGAAGGATGATGATGATGATGATGTGAGGGCACATACCTGGTATTGGCGATGGTCTGCATGGGCAACATCTTCAACTACTTCGGAGGCTGCTGACGTCAACAGTTGCATTGTCAATTAGTAGGCTAGTAGTAGCTGTGTAGGGAGTAGGCTGGGCGCCGAGCGCCAAGTAGGGAGATAGGGACTGGATACATATGTTGGTGGTGGCGAGAGCAAGCTCTCATTGACATTGATTTTCAGTGCTACGATTCTCCATTGGTGTTATACTGGTGCAATGCTGCTTTCTGAACACTGTGATACGATCTGGCTTTCAATGTGATTGTGCAATCTGAATATTGTCATCTCGCTATTGCTCATTTTCCTTGCAATTTGGTATCGGAGCTGGTGCGAACTGCGCTCACTGGTTCTTCGCAATGCTTCGCACGAGGTGTGGGGCAGTGATAAGGCTCGGGCGTTTGACGTAAGGCGGCCCAGGGTCGTGTGGGCGCGCCAGGAAGCTATGTGGTGACATTAGGGGTGTACACTGGATGATGAGAGCTCGCTGATGTGGCATTTAAGCCGAGGTGGAACTGCATTCTCCTGTTGGTTGTGCCGAGGCAAAGACCGCTCATCATAAAAGCACATCAGGTTGCCGGTGAGAAATCTGTGGTTGGGGGCAGCATTATGAGGTACGTTGCTTCCTTCCTTACCTACCCTCTTCATTGCAACTTACCATGAGGAAGTAAGTTCTGTCTTGAGAGTCCTCTCAATGTGAGGTGTCGCGAGCGCTCAACCTTGAGAGTCGACATTCTTCCTGGGCAGCAAGCTGGTGGGTGAAGGGCCCTGGACGAAGCACTCGGGTCATGGTCACCATGCCAACCCACTGGGACTGGTACACACATGCTTTGCTGCAAGTCCTTGGTTCTGCTGCTGCGCAATAGAGGTCATGCAGGGCATGCCAGCCCTTTGAACAGACGCTTACCAGACCGTCTTTAAATATTTCTGGCGGGGACTCGGTGTTGATTCTGGCTGTGACCGTCGTCCTGTCTACGACGTTAAATAATCCCTGAGGAGTTACGGGGGATCTCCTCAAATGCCTCCTGATCAGCCAGATCAAACCGGGTGTAAGGCTCGTTGCATGCGAGGATAAATAATGTGCAGGGGCTGGCAGGTTCAGCGTTGACTTGGGGCACAGGGGTGGGCCGGATTGCACACCTTCAGACACACTGCTCAACCAGATGCTCAGGGCGTTGACTTAAAGTGACAACTCAAGAAGGCCGCGCCAGGAAGCTATGAGGTGACATTAGGGGTGTATGCTGGGTGATGAGAGCTCGCTGATGTGGCATTTAAGCCGAGGTGGAACTGCATTCTGCTGTTGGTTGTGCCGAGGCAAAGACCAGTCATCATAAATGCACATCAGGTTGCCGGTGAGAAATCTGTGGTTGGGGGCAGCATTATGAGGTACGTAGCTTCCTTCCTTATCTACCCTCTTCATTGCTTCTTACCGTGAGGAAGTGAGTTTTGTCTTGAGAGTCCTCTCAATGTGAGGTGTCGCGAGCGCTCAACCTTGAGAGTCGACATTCTTCCTGGGCAGCAAGCTGGTGGGAGACGGGCGTTGCCTCTGAAGGGCCCTGGACAAAGCACTTGGGTCACGGTCACCATGCCAACCCGCTGGGACTAGTACACGCATGCTTTGCCGCAAATCCTTGGTTTTGTTGCTGCACAATAGAGGTCATGCAGGGCATGCCAGCCCTTTGAACAGATGTTTACCAGACCGTCTTTAAATATTTCTGGCAGGGACTCGGTGTTGATTCTGGCTGTGATCGTTGTCCTATCTGCGACGTTAAATAATTCATGAGGAGTTACGGGGGATCTCCTTAAATGCCTCCTGATCAGCCAGATCAAACAGGGTGTAAGGCTCGTTGCATGCGAGGATAAATAATGTGCAGGGGCTGGCAAGTTCGGCGTTGACTTGGGGCACAAGGGTGGGCCGGATTGCACACCTTCAGACGCGCTGCTCAACCAGATGCTCAGGGCGTTGACATAAAGTGACAACTCAAGAAGGATACAGGGAAAGCGGGGATTCCGCCAACTGTTCGTCGTGGCATTAACTAGTTAAACAACCATTCAGCATACATCTCTACAAGGAGCATTATTTTTATTTTTGATTATTTAGTTGTTACGGACTTGACTAACAACTGACAGACAACTGCAGATAGAGTAGTGTATTCTTTGTTGCATTGCAATTTGTTTAGAGTAATCTAAAAATAGATTTAATATTCCCTGTAGGATCTGACATTGGTTGGGACCTAACCACCTAACTATTTATGTCCAGGCCGACAGAAGTTAGTTGTGTATCATAATCAGTTGTGTGTCATGCTGAGGTAGGATTCAGTGTGGATTCTAGTTTAGATCACACACATTGTAGCTCATGACCGATGCAAGCAGTAGTGAGGAGGAGTTGTTAGTGGATGACCTTAGGGTCACTCGAAGAACTGCTCTCGGTCGACCCTTGACTTTCCTAGAGTTAGGTCCAGGAGACGAGAGAAGACTGCGGAGAGAGGCTAGAGAGAGAACAACGACAAAAAGAGTGAGGGTGGCTGAGGCCAGTGCCAGGTCTAGAACTAAAGTTAGTACCGGTACGACCATGGCTACCTCCTCTACCATGTCACAGGCCTCTACACAGGCCACTTCGTCAGGAGTCAGTCAGAGTGGTTCTCGGCCAGAGTGTTGGCTTGCAAATCAGCCAACATGCTCAACTCACGCCAGAGGATTATGAGATCCTCCAAGCAGAAGAACTTCAGGATGAGTTACAACGGCAATTGGATGAGGCAGCAGAGAGAAGAAGAAGAGCTAATTTGAGGAAAAACAGACTAGGGAGTAGGAGACAGGTGCTAGGCAGATTAGAAGCATTAGACGAGTCAACACTTGACCCTGCGATGCGAGCGCTGCGTAACTCGCTTCTTTGTGTGGCTGAAGCGCAGGTTGTCCAGCAAGAAGTGTTGGCTGAACTAGTGGAAGGACAAAAGCAGATTCTGGTTGCACTGCAGGCTCCTCGTCCCATGATGAGGCAGCCTCAGTATGTTGTAGCTCCCCCATCGGTTGCGGGTCCATCAATGACGCCGCCGCCGGCTGGGCCCTCGTTCTCACCTATGTTTGGCATGCCCCCTCCAGGTGGTTATGTGGCGACTAGTGGTCCGGTCCTTAGAGTCTTTGTCGTACCATCCACGACAGTGGTTACCACAGTCCCATTGTCAAGTGAGGCCCAGGTTAATGTGCAACAACCTGTTTCGGTGGCTATGCGGCAACTGCAGCAATCTCCTGAGCAAATGCAGCCTATGAAGTGGATGCCCAAAATACCCTTGCTGATTCCTAAGCCCTTCTCTGGCGACAGGAAAAAGGATGAGGACTTGGATACCTGGGTGAGGACGGTGCCTACCTATGTGAGGCACAAGCTTACCAGGCTAGAGAAATAAGTTGTAGTGGCTGCCTCCTTTTTAGAAGGGTCAACAACCCGCTGGTTGAATGGCCTAGTGAAGCAACAGGGCTACGGTCAGAACTTCGATGCCTGGGCCAGGCCCAGACATTGGAAGAATTCGTACGGTCCGTGTATAACAGGTGGCATGACCCTCAAGGGGCTCAAAAGGCCACAGACAAAATCAACAGTCTTTGTACCAGAAGGTACAAGAATGTTCGAGAGCTCACGGATACCGTAGAACGTCTTCTTGTGGTACCTGGTGTGCGCTATGACCAGCGGGTTCTCCTCACGGATTACCTAAGACGTCTGCCTTCAGAGGTTAAGACAAAGCTGGTAGATGAGGCCTATGTCGAACAGCCCAACTTCGCTTCCTTCAGCAAGAAGGTCTTAGATATAGGGGCAAAACTGGGGTCCGCGCATTAGAGTCAGGGAGATGGTAGGAAGAAGAGACTTCCCCAGGACTGGAAGAAGAAAGGACAATTAATGTTCGTCGACCACGATGGTCAGGCGACAGAAATTGACGACTTCCCAGAACTTGGGGAGGAGACAGAGCACGATGGGGCCAGCGAGACTTCGGATGGGGGAATCGTGGCACCCATCAAGGGAAAGGCTAGAGGGATTGGGAAGAAGAAGGTAGTACGGTCCACTGGTCAGGGCGACCAAGGTACGCCCGCATGGGTGAAACTTGGTTTAGAGTATGAGGTGTGGAGGGACCGAGTTGCTAGGGATACATGCATGAATCGTGGCAACTATGGCCACACGTCCAGAACGTGCCGAAGTCAAAAAGTCCTAACGAGGGTAGCCTCACCAATGGTGGTGGGACTATCATCGAACCCTGGTGGTGCTTCTGCGAGCACTTCGCAGGGAAACACCTCGGGCCAGTAGGAATTTTAGCCGCTCTTACTCGCGCTGAAGTGGTAACGTTGCCTTCCCCACTTCAGGCGTTGGCCAGGGCTAGTGACCCACTTATCGCCCCGTAGACACATTCAGACCCACCAACGCTCTGTTCGAAAGATGTGTCTGAGGCCCTAGAAGAGTTAGAGACTGAGTGGTCAGGGAAGGACCCCAGAGACTGTTGGGCGATGATTAGTAGAGGTCCAAAAGGTGAACACTTTGTGCTGAAGTTCTTGTCCTTACCGTGCCTCACTGTCTCACTATACTTCTCTCAGTTTTATGAAACTGCGCTTTTAATGGATGATTGACTTTTCTTTCCTTTCCCTGTGATCTTTGTAGAAACCAGGTCAGGGTCTCTGAAGATAAACTTACGAAGTCTTGACCCTGACACCATATCATGAACTCTTGAACCATCCATCTTTGATATCTCATAGACTTTGCCCTCTGCTTCACCTGTAATTCTGTAGGGACTGAGTCATCTGGGCTTCAATCGTTTAGTCCACTGGGTCTCAAGGGAATTGTCAAATAGGAGGACAATGTCACCAACCTTCAGTTTCTCTTTCCTTATATATCTCTTCTTGTTTCATCTCTCTTGATCTGACAATCTGCTGGTTGTCATTCTCTGTGCAACATCCATTACTGCTTGATCAACCTCTGATATCTGTCTCATTCTGATATGAAGAAGCTTTGAAATAAAATACTCTTTGTCACTCTCTTGACTTTACCATGTTTTGATTATACTCTCAATAGGCAGAGTAGCATACCGACCATACCACAGAGTGAATGGAGCATAACCAGTGGTTCTCTTGACACTGATATTGTAAACATAAACTGCAGCTCTGAGTACTTTCGACCAGTTACAGAGGTTCCCTTCACACCATTTAGCCAATAAATCTTTTAGAGTTTTATGGCTTCTCTCGACAGGTGCGTTTGCTTGAGGATGATAGGTGGTTACATACCGAATTCTAACACCCAGTCTGAGAGTGGTTCTTCTTATGATCTCATTCCTGAATTCAGATCCTATGTCTAAAACAAACTCTCTGATAAAGGGGTATCTGAGATATACTTCCTCTATCCAGTCAGCCACTTGCTCAGCTGTCTTCCTTTTCATAGCCTTTGCCTCAACATATCCAGAAAAATTATCTCTCATGTTCAGTATGTATCTCATACCACCCTTGCCTAGAGGCATGGTGATGAGGTCCAAGTGAAATCGACTTCCTGGTTCTACAAGTATAAAAGGGAATAAAGGTTCAATCATCCTCGCAGTACACCTCTTTTGACATAACACACATGACTTACAGAATCTGTAAATCATGTCTCTCATATCAGCCCAAAAGTAGAGTTTAATTGTTTTAGAGTAGGTTGCTTCAGCAGCCCTGTGGCCACCAGCAACCCCCTCATGTAGAGCAGCAATTATTTCTAGTTATCTTTCTTTTCCACAGACCACCCTTAATGGAGGCAGTCCTCCCTTGCTGAAGCGGGCACGTTTTGTTCCGTGTCGCTATCGCATGAGCATTCGTGAAGTCGCCAACATCATCTTCGACCGAGTCGTGAAAGATGATGGCTTACCTCACAGCATCATCTCCAACCGTGACCCGCGCTTTACCAGCACATTCTGGCGACGCCTACACGAGGTGTACGGATCCCAACTCCGCTTCTCATCGTTTTACCACCCTCAAACGGATGGTCGGACTGAGGTCACCAATAAAACTTTCGGTAATATCCTCCGAAAGTTTGTTAGGGATGACTAGCAGTGAGACTTACACTTAGCCCACGCGAAGATTGCGTACAACCATGCTGTTTCGCCAGCCACGGGGATGTTGTCATTCTATTGCGACCTCGACTACCACCCTCGCGTACCCGTGGACTTACTACGACCATCGCGGTTGCGCCATAACACTCGTTGTCCTGCGCTTGACAATTGGATCGCCCACATGGCGGCGATTATGAAGCGCGCAGACGAGAGTCTAACCGACTCCCAGACTCGTATGGCCACACGAGCAAATCGATTACGAATGGATCATCCATTCAAAGTCGGTGACGATGTGCTCGTCGACGCACGCCACTTACAGCTCGAAGCGGATACGCTTCGCAAGTTCATGCGTCGTTTCTTCGGTCCATGCCGCATCCTTCAGGCCGTCGGTTCTAATACTGCCGCTAGTCCGGTCAGCTTTCGTATGAAGCTACCTGATTACCTTCGACAGGCCCGCGTACACGATGTTTACCACGTCTCCTTGTTGCGTCCTTATCGCAGACCGTCCGAGCGCTTCATCGGACGCTCTCATGAGCGTCCTCCCCTATCATGGTGGACGGTCACGGGGAGTTCGTCGTTTCCGACATCGGATCTCGCCGAATTACTGACGATACCCCTCCACACATCGAGTACCTTGTGCATTGGAAGGGCTATCCTGATGAGGAGTCTACTTGGGAGCCCCTTGAGCACCTGGAGCACGCCCGGATGTTGGTGCATGCATATGATCGTGCTCGTCGTGCTGCGACATGTGCTCCTACTCAGCCGACTGACCCTCTTCCTCCTCCTCCGACTGAGAGATCGCTGAGGACGAGCCCGCTCCCTCTGAGGCCGTTCTTCAGCAGCAGATGAACGCCTTCGCGCGTCCACAACGCACTCGTCGACGTCCTCGGCGTCTCAACGATTGACACTCTGATCACCTACTATCTCCTTACTGACTCACACCATCAGGTACTCCATCATCAACTTCTTCAGGATGTCAACGTTTTGCGGCTTTGCTTCGACATCGCCTCGACGTCATCGACCACCTCGACGACTTCAACTACCTTATCGGGTTCAGTTACTTTGGACGTGACTACTTCATGCCACCACCCTACCCTTTACATTCCCTTGCATTTGTAGCATGATACTTCTCACTCAGTTGAGTCTCCTTGAGTTGGGTTATCCCTTGGTATCGCATAGGCATTGGGACCGTAGCGTTATCTTGGCTTCCCTGCTCCCAGATCTAGCTCCCTCCTCCCCCAGTCAATGAGTTGTGTGCATGTTTCCCTCACCCACTGCCCTCATCACCCTAGTGCCGACTCTTGCATGCCTTCAGTTAGGCATATCTCCACCCTATTCCAGGCTCCCCTTCTCATGGCCGACCCTGCATGGTGTCACCCTTTTGTCGAGCATTACCCGCTCTAATGGTCTATCTGTCAGGGTCATTGGTTTTGTTTCGCTACCACTCTCCCACCTTCAGCCCAACGACATATCCCACCTTCGTGTGTGACTGCCCTTAGGAGTTTCGATTCTTAGGCTGCATTCACCCCCTCTGAGACCATCCCACTCTTAGTGGTTCGGCGACATGACATTATCTTGTGACATATTGCTCTTTTTCCTTTCAGCACTGAGGTCACTGCCTCCAGGACTTTAGGATTGTATCATGCTACATTTCATTTTCTGTTGTTAGTTAGGCTGTATATACCAGGCATTTGCTTTCCATTCGGCATTATGTAGCTTAGGCTGCATCACATGGACTCCGCATGGAGCTTGCTCCGCATCCTAGATTTCTCAGCTTTCTTTATTGCAGAGTTCCGCTGCTTTTGCGGATAGTGTGTTTATGGCTCTTGCGATCCATTACAGGTCCGAGGATCGTGCAATGGCCCTCTGCCCTGGCCTACAGCCAGGGCCTATTCGGCTATTTGCCAGTTCGGCCTGTGGGACCAGGCCGTGGCCTGACCCCACAAGCCGTGTACTGTTTCAGCCCAGTCCAGTCCTGCCCGGTACCACTGTCGGTACCAGGTCAGTCCAGTCCAGTCCAGTCAGTCCGTTGGGGGTATACCCCAGCTGCAGTCTGTATTTCGTCATTTTTCACTTTTGCACATCTTGGAGTACGTGTGTGTTGAGTCCGCGTCGGAGCTGCGTTGTCCCTTCCAGCTCCATCTCTACCTCTTCCTTCGTCAACCCTTCTTCTCCATCCTGACGGACCGCCATCCCGGCGGGTCCGACACACCACGGCTCACACCACGCTTCCAACTTCCAATACAAATCATTTTCTGTCATTTGCAAAATTAGGGCGGATACCCTTGTAAGGGTATTCGCAACGACAACGAAGCATTTGTTCCTAGGGAGAGTCGAATATTGATCGTAAGGCCAGTACATGCCTGTCATGTCATGTTTGAAGGGAACCACCCCATTTTTTTTTGTACCTAAGCAGTCAATGGTAGACTTTTTTTTTTTTTTTTTTTTTGGGGGGGGGGGGGGGGGACAATGCTCCAATCTATTCGTGGGGAGCCGCACGTGCTGGGAACCAGGCCCAATGTCCCATTTGAACATGAAACATCTTTGAGAACTTATACAGAAAAACTTTGAGATACCGGGGCTTTTACCCGACTTTGTCTGAGAATAGGATCATGAGCAATTACTAGCCTATTCGATGAAGAACCCCACGAAATAGGCTGAAATTCAGAAAAAGTATGAAAAAATCTGAAAAACTTGGCTAAGAAACTTCTGAACTATTCAGAAAATTAGTACGACAATCTTCAGAGAAAAAGGGGCTACCCACAACAAAAAATCGCCACCACAAAGGTCCAAATTGCAAGGACGATGAGCAATAGCGAACTTCAGCAATCAAACAGCATCATACATATGAGACCAGATAGCCGTGACCTCGAAGCAACAGCAGAATTGCATCACGAGTTTCACCAAATAA
>BFEA01000705.1:147103-160029 GCA_003427395.1 Chara braunii | reverse complement strand
TTTTTTTTTTTTTTTTAACAGGCACTCCTTCCAATGTTAGTGCTGCTGATACGAGCAGACAGCACTACCACCGGCGGGGAGGCTCCATCTATTGGTGGGGAGCGTCACCTGCTGGAAATCGGGTCCAGCGTCCCAGTTTACATGAAAAGAATGTACGAGAAGGATCTGGAGACTGTGATGACTATGGAGCCTGCCAGCATTGATTGCCCTGCAGCATCAGGGGATTAGCTGGGCGGGCTTATGTGGGAGCCAAAAGGCATCTGTAAGAACTGCAATGTCATCTTTTGTGGGAATGAAAGCTATTACTATTTGTCTATCTTTCTCAGTTCTTCCTCTCCTATTTTCTTGTCCCCGATCTTCTTCTCGTTTCTCCTATGTCTCTCTAGTACCCTTGTAACTAGAAGTGTCGTCCTATTGGTGTTGTCTGGAACTTGCTGTACGGTCCTGAGTTCTTGACACCTAGACTGCTGAACTTTCAACTGATCGTAACTAGGAAGAAACAATCTAACCTACTTTTCTTGTGTAAACCTCCATTCTCCTGGAACCGTTCAGTCCTGAATGCTCCTTGTCTTCTACGTGATGTGCTGTCCGTTTCTCTCGTCATTTCTTATTCCTACCCTGGTCCCTGCCGTGGCAATCTTCTTCCTCCTTTTGTCGTCTTTCTCGCTTTTCCTTTCCTGCCTTCGTGTCCCGTATCTCGCTATCCCTTCCACCTTCTCTTCGTTGCCTTTCCGCTCAAATCTCCCCATACGTTGAGCCAACCGTCCTTTCCGCTTCTTCAATAGCGACTCCCTCCACTTTTCTTTCCCCTTGATTTTCTAGTCTCTCCTCTTCCTTCGCCAAAACCTCCCTCCGCTTATATTCCTCTTCCACTCGCGTGGGCCTTGTCTGTCGCTTTCCTGTTACTAGTTCACCCTTGTTCCTCATTCCTCATAGTGGTGATTCCTTCTCTGCCTTCGTCCCGACCTTATTTCTTTCCCTTTTCGTCAACAACGACACTCTTCCTCTTTACTTCCCTCGATCACCGTTCTCTCCTCTTTCTTCGACGAATCCCCTCCCCTCCCTTGTTTCTATTCCACTCTTGTACCCCTTGTCTGTCGCTTTCCGGTTTCTTGCCCTTCCTCGCTCGTCAATCTACGTAATGATGATGCCTTCACTACTTCGTCCCGCCTCTTGATAACGCTTTCTAATGGGAGACTGTATGCAGGGTCCGATTTTGTTACTCGCCAGGAGTAGATGAGGAAGCTTCTATGTGTTGTGTTCACCTTACTCTCTTCGTTCCTCGCCGATCTTTGTCGTTTTACTTGGACTTTTAATCATCTTTGGCGCCTTGCTTCCTTTGGTTGTTTCCGGTGGTAATGCGTTCCTCCCCCCATTCCTCTCTTTTTCCTTTCTTTCTCCTGCTCCACTGTTTCTCCCGTCCAAATTCCGTGTTAAGACTCGAATGTCCCTTCCCATCTATCTATCTCCCCCCCCTTCTCTACAACCCACCTCCCTTGGCTTTCTCGACCCATCCCCTTCCTTCACGAGTATGGGGTGCGCCACGCCCTAAGGCGGTTGGCGATGGACACCGGCAACTCTCCCCCTGCCGCGTTTCCATGTTCGAATCGAAAACTCCCTGCCCGCGCTTTCGCGCCTGGCTGCGCGTCTCGGGCGTTTGGTCGGTGGTCCGGTAGCAAGGACCCGCTTGGGCTGCGGGCAGTGTGTTAGTGCGAACGCGTTAGCGCTAACCGTGCAGCGCTAGCGCTCGACCTTTCAGAAGGTCTAGACAGCAAACATACAGCCATGGAAGATGGAAAATTGTGGTGTATTTCCCTCACCACAATTGGGACTTGCAAAAAGGCGGAGATATAGTGGACAAGCATGCAAACAGAGGACGGCCAGAGATTTCTTTTTCCACGAACTTCTCAACCATTTTAAAGAGTTTGTGACTCACTAACAGAACTGGAAATCCGGCCCATAGTGGAATGCAAGTTTAGTTGCTTTTGCATTTTTCGCAATTTGTCAACAAGGAGATTGGGAGGCAGCAGAGACCAGCAAGCCAGCGAAAAAAAACATAAAAGATGGATGGACGACCAGAAAGATGGGCAGGCGAGAGAGTGGGTGGGGATGTACCGAACAGAAAGAAGGTCATCACCGAGTCAACCCACGATACAACGCAGTACGTGGGGAGAACGACAGGGTAGAGAAAAATGAAATTGTCCTTCGAACATCCGTTAAATTTGGCACGGTACAGAGAACATTAGCATGGCCCCTTTGAGCAAGGATGACACATATAAATCGAGAAATGTACCAAATTAAAGAAAGAAAGAAAGAAAGAGCGGGAAGAGGAGGAGAGAGGGAGAGCAGAGACTCATTTGAATCTCGGGACTCAAGAGGAACAGCAGGCATATGAGACTGTCTCGTACAACTGATTGAACGAGGAGACCGCATGTCAGTAAATCTATGCATAAAATAATAGCATGTTACGATGTTGTAAATGCAGAATGAGTGGAAGGTGGTGGTGTGCTCGGGGGGGGTAGGTGTTTACATACCCATCATGAATGTCACGTTCAATAAAGCTGAATGGCTTTGTGGATGCCTCCAACCATTCCCTGTACCTGTGATGGTTCCTCTGGAGACGATGAAGCGAGCACCAAAAGAGGAAGGAGAGTCAGGAAAATCAAACAGGGTGTTTGCAACCTTCTCTTTCACGGGATCACAAATTGTTTGTTGAACTTTGTTCAAAATTTAGGCATAGAGGATGTACACATCAATTGACACAAAGATGGATTAGGTTTTACTATCACAGAGAATACATCTTCATAAAGAACCTCACGTTATGCGGCCATCATAGAGGATGGGTAGTTAGGAAAAGTGTCGAGTGCTTCTGAAGTTCTCTCTAACGGAATCACACATTCGCCATTTGAAAATTAGCCGTAAAAGACCAAGTTTCGCAACTGTAATAGACTTTTCAACTGACTGCTCATTTAAAAACAGGCATACGGGAAGGTGAGTTAGAAAAAGCAGGGAATGTTTCCAAATTCTCTAAGGTCTCGCTGTAGCAACCCCCCGCCTTCCCCCCCCCTCGCCCGGTTCAATTATAGGTTGTCCCTTTACAGATTTCTAATGTTAGAAAGTGGTCTTTGCAAGCCCATTTATTCAGAATAACTTGTTAAGGCTAACAAACAGACAGCGGAGTGCCTTGACACCAGATGGCGACCAGTTGGATGGAGAATGGCAATAATGGCCTTTGGAATATTTGTTACAATTGCTCTCCCTCGTGATGGGGCTGTAATACCACCTTCCAATGCTGTATAAGTCTTGTTACAGTAACAATCCATGATAATTACTGCTGGTAACATTGTGAGGTAGAGAAGGATTTGGTTCTTTCAGCCATCAGGAAGAAAGCTGCAAAGAGTGTGTGTATTCAAGCCATTCCTTATGACTTGTCATCATTGCCAGTGGTAAGGTAAGGTACGACTGGACTGATGCGTCCATCATGACAATGTGCACTTGTAAATGGATTATGTCGACAAATTGACAACATCTCCAAGAACTGCAAAAAAGCAAAACGAAATTGCATATAATTGTCTTTTAAGCTGGTGGGCTACGAACCGGCCACCAGGGCCATGTTATGCAAAAAATACTAAAATAGACTAAACAACTTTTGCCTCAGGGTCTGATCGAAATTCCTTCCCAAATTAGACATAAAAAAAAAATCCAAAAAAAACTATGTTATGCAGAAAAACAACTGAGCAAATTTTGCCTCAGGGTAAAATCGAAATTCCTTACCAAATTCAAAATCAAAATCAAAATTATAAATTTGGGTAGGGATAATGCGAGGGTTTGATCCCTCAGCATAACTGCATAAGGGCCCTGCATCAGGCACGTGCCGGCCCTAAGTGAAGGCGGGCCCCTGAACTTGTCAATTTTTGCAAATCTTGGTTGGCGCCAGAGAGTTGCCACACGCCAGTTGGTTACATCCACATTGCTCGTGAGAATCCACAATATTTGTGACCCCTCCAGGATCTTCCAGCAACGTGGTCGAAGCAAGGAGCATCGCGCGTTTGCGCCTGGGTGGTTGGGCATGCCTAACCAATTCGGTCCCAGGCCACGGTCTGAAAGGGCCTGGGCGCAGACACTATGGCCAGGACTGAAGCTACTGGAAACTCAGTCTCACATTGGAAAAGCAAGCAATGCGGCCGCCCCTTTCCATATAGGAAAGGGCAGGGTGCCGGAGGAGGCATTCGGGCACTTCCAAACAGATGCGGCAGCACTGCTGGAGTGATAGCTCGTGGGCTGCTGCGCTAGCTGCTGGATGCAAGCACATGTGAGCGTGTGGTCGTGCAAGAGGAGGGCTGACGTTGCTGAGGGCAGCGCCATAGCCAGCCCAGCCATAGCTGGGCTTGGCTTGGATACAGTCAGCGGAGGTGGTGGTGGTCTTCGTGTATGGGAGGAGGACGTGGGTAGACATGTCGAGAGAGAAAGAGAGAGAGGGAGTCTGGGAGAGATGAAGAGGATGATGTGAGGGCAACTACCTGGTCTTGGCAATAGTCTACAAGGGTCGACATCTTCATGTACTTCGGTTCTGCTGTTGACGTCAACAGGTTGCATTGGCAATCCATAGGCTGGTAGTAGCTGCGTGATAGTAGTCTGGGCGCTGAACGCCAAGTATGAGGAGAGGCTCTGGATACTTATGTCGATGATGGCCTGAGTATGCTCTCATTGACATTCAGATTCGGTGCTTTGGTTCTCCATTGGTGTTCTTTCAATGTGAGTTTGCATTCTGGAATTCTATCATTTCGTTATTGCTCATTTTCCTTGCGATTTGGTATCGGAGCTGGTTCGAGTCGTTCCGCTGGCTCCTGCGCAATAGCTGTTTGGTCCTTCGCTGGATATGGTGGGCCAGTAATAATGCTTGTGCATGAGGTGAAAGGTGGCCCAGGGTCGTGTGGGCGCGCCAGGAAGGCTATGTGGCAACATAGGGGTGCACGCTGGATGTTGAGAGCTTGCTGGCATGGCAATTTAAGCTAAGGTGGTACTGCATTGTGTTGTGGGTTGTGCCGAAGCATCGACCGGTCATCATAAATGCACGTCAGGTTACTGGTGAGAAATTTGTGGTTGGGGGCAGCATAATGAGGTACATTGCTCCTTAACTTATCTACCCTCTTCATTACTTCTTACCATGAGGAAGTGAGTTTTGTCTTGAGAGTCCTCTCATTGTGAGGTGTCGCGAGCGCTCAACCTTGAGAGTCGACATTCTTCCTGGGGAGCAAGCTGGTGGGAGACAGGCGTTGCCTCTGAAGGGCCCTGGACGAAGCACTCGGTCAAGGTCACCATGCCAACCCGCTGTACACGCATGCTTTGCCGCTTGTCCTTGGTTCTGCTTGCTGCGCTATAGAGGGAACGTGGACTGACCAGTCCTACACGAGACGCTTACCAGACCGTCTATAAATATTTCTGGCAGGATCTGAGTTGAATACTGGTTGTGATCGTCGTCCTGTCTGCGACGTTAAATAATTCCTGAAGATCAACCGGATGTAAGGCTCGTTGCACGCGACGATAAAGAAGGGGCAGGACTGGTTATAGACGATTTCCTGGGCACAGCACTAGGCCGATTGCACACCTTCAGACACGCTGCTGAACCAGAGTTTCAAGGCGTTGACATCAAGTGACTTAAAGGTGGAGGGAGGATACCAGTAAACATTTCAATTATTTATTATTGAAAATTTTCCATTCGGCATGCACACTAGCAAATGATTTTATTTTTTATTGTGAGGAATGAGCCCTCAAGTAGGGGCCTTGCCATGATGTACATGTTCTGGGCTAAGGCCCCAGCAAGACTCGTGCCCGCCCTAAGTGAAGGCGGGCCAGCAAATCAACAAGAGCCCTCTGTGCCAACATTTCACGAAGTGGGGTCCATACAGTTGCAGCACGCCAGTTGGTTGGAGTGCACCGAGTCTCGGATTTCAGCAAAWGYTGAAAGCCCAGGGCCTCTGAGTTAGTTAGGCCCTGGGCACTCGAACGTGAGGCCGACAATGCATGYTGGGTATAGAGGCCGAAAATGCCAAAGGGAAATCGGCCCACTATCTGAATCTGGCCGCAGGCCWTGATGAAGGAGGCGCAACTGCATTGCCCCGGGGCCCAACTGTATCGGGTTGGGGTCAGCCTTTGGGCCCCGGTCACAGGCTGAAGGGAGGCCGCCCACACGCTGCACTGGCATATAGGCAAGCAGGGCGAGTGGGCAGGGAACTTGCGCCAATGCAGGCATTGCGGGCACGCTGCGCGGATGCATGTGTGSTGCGCTGCGCTAAGGTGAAGCAGGCAAGCGCTAGGCGGTAGGGCGCTGCCTGCATTCAAGGCACTGGCGGCCATAGCCGGGCCGCATGAGGGTGCAGGAGAGGTGAGGGGTGAAGGTGGTCTTCGGAGGTGAAGGGCGCTGTGTGGGTACAAGGGAGAGTGTAGGTGAAAAGGACACGTACCTGGTGGAGGTGGAGGTCGGCATTGGTGTTGACATCATCACTCGTTGGTAGTCAAGTTATCTGGTTGCTTTCATTGCTGTAGTTGTAGGCTAGGCTGTAGAGTAGATAGGGCGCCTGGCGCCATTCACAAGAGAGAGCTACATTTGGGTTATGCTGTTGGTGTTGCCCTGTTGGGCATCGACATCGACTCACGATTCTTCTGTATCATTCTCAATGCGATGGTTACTCGGTTCCATGTGCTATCTGCTTTGGCTTTGACTACTTGGACTTCAGTGTGATTTTGCAATCTGGATTTCTGTGCTTCGTCCATATTCATGTTCCTTGCAATTTGGTATCGGAGCTGGTTTGATCGCCACTTACCTTTGRCACGCTGGCGTTATACAGACTTGGTGCGTTGACGATGCTTCTTCGCAGTGGGTACTTGTGACGACAGGCCACTATAGGTGCACGCCCTGGGTAGAGAGGGGTGCACCGGAAGGCTAAGACGACAGTGTATGTCGTGGGTACATGCGGAATGTACGATTGGTGATGAGAGCATGCTGATGTTGGATTCGGCTGAGGTGGCACTGCAGTGCGTTGTGGGTGGTACCGAGGTCATGACCGGTCATCAAATGCACATTCAGCTCAATTGGTGAGAAATCTGTGGTTGGGGGCAGCTATCTCCAGGTACGTTGTTCCCTTACCTTATCCACTCTCTCAATCTCTTCTTACTGTGAGGAAGTGAGTCCAACTTRAGAGYCCTCTCTTTTGGTGAGGTGTCGTGAGCGCGCTACCTTGAGAGACGACAATCTTCCCGGAAGCATCTGGAAGGAGAAAGGGCGGTGCCTCTGAAGGGCCCTGGTCGAAGCACTGGGTCATGGTCACCATGGCAACCCACAGGGAGTAGTGCACGCATGCGATGGCTGTTGTCCTATTTGGCACTTGCTGCGCTCAGATAGAAGTCTTGCCAAGTGTGCCAGCCTTGTATGAGACACTTACCAGACCGTCTATAAACATTTCTGGTCGGGTACTCGGAATGATTACGGTTGTGATCGTCGTCCTGACTGCGACGTTAAACAATTCCTGAAGAGATGGGGGCGCTCTTAATAATCCTCCTGATCAGCCAGATCATCCGGGTGTAAGGCTCGTTTCCGTACGAGGGTAAATAAGAGTGGGCTGGCTGGCTTACTTGGCTCTGACTGGGGCACAGGGGTGGGCCGATACACACACGAAGACACTGCTCGCTCAATGATGCTGTTCGGTATGTTGGATGGAGGGGAGGTTAGGTTCCAATTGGTGCTCAACTGAATACACAACTATACCCACTCATCATACATCTGTTACATTGTTTTTTTGTACCTTTGATTAGTTGGTTGACAGACTGCTAACCTCACAGACAGATTAGTGTAGGACTGTTGTATGCTACCATAGCCAGTTCTAACTAATGATGTTGTAAGTGAACCAATCAGGGTGCATCTAGACTATGTAGACAATCTGTGTGAATGTTGTAGACATGCCACTTGATTCGGTATAGTTGGGAACTCGCCGGACACAACTATTTATAGAAAATTACGTGTCGGTCAGATACATGCTGCGGTAGGATTCCAGTAGGGGATTCTAGTGTAGACACTATCTGTCTAACTAATGAGTGGGTCAGATCCTGATGATGATAGAGCTGACGGTAGGAGACTAACATGTGCACAGGCACTAAGGGTACCGCATGTGTTCCAGGCCTTAGAACAGGGAGAAGAAAGACGGCTACGTAAAGCCCGTGCGCTAGCAGCGGGGATAGCAGCAGCAAACGCAGCAGCTAGAGAGCAGGCAACAACAACCAGAGCAGCTGCGATGGCTAACGGCCCAAGCTCTGCTGGGTCATCATCTGCGTTTTCGTCAGGGACTAATGGGAGTCAGTTGGGAATGCCAACGAGTTCCACAAGTTCCTCGGGCACTTCCGGTTCCACAGGTTCTAGACAGTCTTCTAGTCAAATGGTGGGCGCACGGTTCAGCCCGTTGACCCCACGTGAGAGGGAGCTCAGAGAGCTCCAACAGGTCAAAAGGATCCGTGCACAGTTAGAAAAGGATCTGAAAGAAGCTACCGACAGAGAAAAAAAGATAAAGAATAGAGCAGCCAGGCTTGATATGTTAGAGGGCTTGGATGACTCAGGAATGAATGAGCCCATGAAAGTGTCGAGGGACAACATGTTGTCACTGCATGCACACGTGGACAATAGGTTGGACTTCATGCAGAGCACTTTGGATCCGATCCTGGACATTTTGACAAGACCAGGATTTAGACCACCAGCACAATTGTCGTTGCCGTTATCGGCGATGTCAGGCCCCTTTCCCGTACAAGCTGGCACACAGCCAAGTGGTACGTCTGCAGCAGTCTCACAGACTGTTGCATCTTCTTCTTCGGGTCCAGCGGTGGGAGCTACACCACCGCAACAACCTGTTCAACAATTTGGACAGCCGCAGGGTCACTGGTATCCTAAGACCCCAATGAAACCGCCTCTTGCCTTCTCAGGCGAGAGAAAGGACGAAGAGCTCAACACTTGGTTGAGGTCAGTTCCGGTTTGGGTGAAGGCTAAGAGGACCTTGCTAGAGGATGAAGTGGTAACTGTGGCATCTTACCTGGAGGGTAAGGCAGCCAAATGGTTAGATAGTGTAGTCATAAAGGCCGGGTATGGGAGACGCATGGCAAACTGGGCTAAGTCTCTGACGTTAGACCAGTTCATGGAAATGGTAGAAGCTCGATGGCATAACCCACAGGAGGCACAAAGAGCCACTGATGCCATTAAAAAAACTCGACCAACGAAAGTTCAAGTCGGTTAGGGAGCTTACGACTACCGTTGAGAGCCTGATCCTCGTCCCAGGCATTAACTACAGCGACCAGTTCCTATTGACTACGTTTGTCAGATGTCTCCTAGAAAACATTAGGAACTTGCTAGCCAGCGAGGCACGCACTGAGTACCACTCGTTCGAGACACTATCTAGGAAAGCCTTGGATTTGGAGGCCACGCTAGGCAATGCTCAACCAACCTCTCAGAATGACTCGAAGAAGAAGAAGAGTCCTCAGGAGTGGAARAAGAAGGGGGCTAAGTTGATGATGGTTGAGTTAGATGGGACTCAAACTGAGATCGACGAACTCTCTGACCTGACGGACTATACAGAGTATGATGGCGAGGAGGTGACTGAAGGTAGCACCCTCGCCGCAGTAGTCAAGACTAAGGCGGCTGGCCGAGGAAAGGGCCAACCTAGGGGTCAAGGAAAGGCCGCCTCCAATCAGACCAAACAGGCTGAGTGGGTTAAGGCAGGTCTTGATCAAGACGTGTGGCGTGACCACCGAACGCGTGGCGCTTGTATCAACTGCGGGGAATACGGACACTCGCAGTACAAGTGCCAGAACGCTAAGGTTACGCAAACGGTTGCTCCAAAGATGGGGACAACTTATTCCCAGGCTTCTAGCTCGGGAAACACGTGAGGCCAGTGGAAGTAATAGCTGCTTCTACTCAAGATGAAGTGGGATTGATACCCTCCCCACTTCATGACAAGGCCAAGGCTAATGACCCCTTAGTCACCCCGCAGACACAACTAGACCAAACTATGCTCTGTACGTTAGATGTGTCTGAAGTCTTAGAGGACTTGGAGAGTGAGTGGTCAAACAAGGACCCTCGCGAGTCTTGGGTGGCGCTGAGGAAAGGTCCTAGAGGGGAACATTTCGTGGTGGAAGTCAATGTAGGAGGCCGCAAATGTGGTGCCTTCATAGACATAGGCTCCACGCGGAATTACATAAGTCGCGACTGTTTGGAAAGGCTGCACCTACAAGACCGGGTACGGCACCTTAGTAGACCTGTAGCATCTACTTTGGCCAACAAGGAGCGCATGATTGTAACAGACTACATCAAGGACGTAGTCTGTACCTTCTCCTATGGAGGAGGTGAGCTTAACCATAAGATCTCGTTCTTGGTTAGCGACGACTTGCCATTCGAAATGTTATTAGGCATGTACTACCTCGAAGTTGCTAAGCCCCAGTTCGACTGGGATAAGAAGGTGCTCAAGCATAAGTTGCTCGATGGCCGAACTGTCAGATTGACTAAGTTCAAGGCTAGTAGCATTATAGATACCTATGGCTGCTTGTGCGCATCAGCGTTCTACAATTATTACAAGCAAAATGAAGAGGAGGGTATGTACCTTGTTTATGTCTCTGAGAAGGGGGAGGCCGTTAAAACACCCCCAGAGATAGAACGCGTCGTTGCTAAGTTCCCTGATCTGTTCGAAAAGCCCACAGGAGTTGTTGAAAGGGAAGTCGTCCACGCTATAGAAATCATTCCAGGGAGTAAGACCCCAAAGGGAAGGATCTATAGGATGGCCCCCGCCGAGTTAGATGAACTTCAGAAACAGCTTAAGGAGCTGACATAGAAGGGTTGGATTCGGCCTAGTACTTCCCCTTACAGATCACCCGTTCTATTCGTACCGAAGAAGGGGGGTACTTTGAGGATGTGCATTGATCATAGAGGCCTCAATGCCATCACTGTGAAAAACGCAGAGCCTCTACCTCGCATAGACGACCTATTGGATAGGGTGCAGGGATGCAAGTACTATAGCAAGATAAACTTGAAATCCGGATATCACCAGATCGCAATAAGACCTGAGGACCAACACAAGACAACTTTTCAGACTCGTCATGGTCTGTATGAGTTTGTAGTGATGCCCTTTGGTCTTTGTAATGCGCCGGGTACGTTCCAGCACGCTATGAATCGGATCTTCCATGACCATTTAGATAAGTTTGTCGTGGTATACCTTGATGACAGTCTGATCTTTAGTAAGTCTGCCGAGGAGCATGCACTTCGGTCATGAAGTATCCGCGGAGGGAATTAGGCCGGAAGATGCGAAGGTGGCTAGTATTCGAGACTGGCCACGACCTCAGACAATCACTGAGGTCAGATCATTCTTAGGAATGTGCGGCTACTATAGAAACTTCGTTAAGAACTATTCTACAGTCACCTCTCCTTTGACTGATCTAACTCGACTTGACACACCGTGGAACTGGAGTGATGAGTGCGAGGGTGCTTTCAAGAGATTGAAGCATGCACTCATGAATCATGAAGTTCTCATGGTTCCCGATCCACAAAAGCCATTCATAGTGACCACTGACGCAAGCCAATACGGCATTGGCGCAGTGCTGGCTCAGTTGGATGGGAAAAAGTTGAGACCGATTGAGTACATGAGTAAGAAGATGCCATCGAAGAAGTTGGCTAAGTCCACCTACGAAAGGGAACTCTATGCTCTCTACAAGGCACTTGTCCATTGGAGACACTTCTTTTTGGGAAGGTTCTTCTATATGAGGACTGATCATCAGACCCTCAAATGGATTAAGACTCAATCGGCTCTTTCTGATGCACTCAAGCGATGGATTGAGGTCATAGACCAATATGACTTCAAGCTTGAGTACTTGAAGGGAGAGTACAACAAGGTTGCAGACGCGCTATCCCGTAGAGCAGATGACCTAGGTGCGCTAGTTTCTGACTTTGGCATATCTAATGAAGTAACTCAATCATTGGTGGGAGCCTATCAGGAAGACCTTGTCATGATGGACATCATGCGCAAACTTCAGGCAAAAGACAAGGCCACAGAAAGTGAGTTTGTGATGGTGGACGGGTTACTCTATCTTGATAAGGCAGGAATAAAAAGGTTAGTAGTTCCATCTAGTGAACCCTTGCGTAGTTTATTTTTAGGCGAATATCATGAGGTAACTGGGCACTTTGGCTACAAAAAGACGAGTGCTAACTTAGTACAACGATTTTGGTGGCCCAGAATGCTAGATGACGCAAAGAAGTATGTTGAGACCTGTCAGGTTTGTCATCGAGACAAGCCGCGAACTCAAGCACCGCTTGGGTTGTTGAAGCCTTTACCTATTCTTGATGGTCCAGGATTGAGTGTTTCCATGGATTTCATGGACACCCTAGTGACCAGCAAGAGTGGTAAGAGGCACATTTTTGTCATCATCGACCGATTCACCAAGTTCCCTAGACTAGTACCAATGCCAGAGACAGCCAGGACAAAATACGTCATCAAGTTGTTCAAGGACAACTGGGTAAGGGACTTTGGTTTACCAAAGACCATCATTAGTGACCGAGACGTCCGATTCACAAGTGAGCTGTGGAAGAAGACTGCGGAACAGATGGGCAGTCAACTTCAGATGACTTCAGGGAATCATCCCGAAGCCAACGGACAGGCCGAACAAATGAATAGAGTTGTACAGCACTTGCTGAGGCATTACATCAAGCCCAGCCAGGATGACTAGGATGAACAGTTACCTCTCATCGCCAGCCTGTACAACAATACTATACATAGTAGCACCGACGTTAGTCCTAACCAGTTGCACTTAGGATGGAAGCCTAGATCAGCACTAGACTTCCTCCTACCTGAAAATCGACCCGCTGCAACTCCAGGCACACTTGAATACGGTGTGCAATATGAGAA
>BFEA01000705.1:88544-98664 GCA_003427395.1 Chara braunii | reverse complement strand
AACCTTTTGGGTTCCAGCATGTGCGAGGCATTGGGCCAGACCGTCCAATCTTATGGAACACATCTGGTCCTTTGCCAGGTTCGTTTCTCTCTGATTCACTGTGTGCGGCATGAGTCCAAGGCCGTCCAATCTTATGGACATGCCCTGCCCTCAGCGAGAATTACTCCCTCGGAATGAAACAGGAGGGGGGGGGCTGAGCCGTCCAATCTTATGGACTTGCTCAGACCTCCTCGATCAGAAACAAAAGAAATAGAACAAACCCCAATCAAACATGGCAACCAAACCCTCCAATCTTATGGTACAGGTTTGGCCCCTGAAAAGTCAGCCACAATCAAACCCTCACAATTCAGAGCAATCAGACCGTCCAATCTTATGGAACTGGTCTGACTCTCCATGCAACTCAAAAATAAAGCACAGCGGTCAGGCCGTCCAATCTTATGGAACTGGTCTGACCCCATAGGACCCATCCACGCTCAAGCAAAACCACCTTTCACCCACCCTTCCCCCAGATGCACCCCTTGTGTTCACAGTCTTCCTTCAGGCAATTAACAAAAACTGAAACTGAGATTGCGCACAGATTCCCTTACTTAATCTGAGTTGTGTCCTGTCAGTCAAACCAAAGTCAAAGTAGGGGTGCATGCAGTACACTCAGTCAAACATAGCAAGATGTACAAGTAGGGGTTATGTCAGGGTATATAGAGGGAAAGGAATGGTTACCTCTCAATTCCCTGCCTCCAGAGCCTTGCCTAGGCTCTGGCAGAGCTCCCGCAATCGGTGGGGCGAACCTCCCACAGAGGCCTTGGCGCGGATTACAGGTTGCAATCCCGCCTGCCGCCTTCCTCTCAGCACCAACAGACTAGACTTAGAGAAAGAAGGGCAGAAGTAGAAAGGTTCAGTTTCTCATATACAAGGAGGGTGCTCTCAGACTCGCAGGCGAGGGCCTTGATTCCTTGATGCGCCTGAGGGCCCCGCAATGGTGGCCAAACACGTCGGGTAACTTGGTCAGCAGGATTCAACCGTCGATTGTTGACTTCCTGACAACTCCCTGGTGAGTCCCCAAATCGCGACAACGAACCCCCCTCCACACCTACTCCCCCACACTGCGGGGGCAACCTTCTTTGCAGCCTAGCCGCCCCTCCTTAGCCCAGCTGCCGCTGCTTGGCAGGCTATAATCAGCCGGCCACAACTTGCGGTAGTATGTAGAGGTACGTGGTAGCCACTTGCAGGCAACAACAGTATGCGATCTCCAGCTGCTGACCCTAGCTCGTGTGCACAGTCAATAGCCGTCGTGGCCTTCCGGGTACCGCAACCAAAAGCGACGGTCATGCCCAGTCAAATACTTCAGCTACGGTTCGAGGCTAGGCTTGACCGCTGCAGATCTCCATACAGCGCATGGGCACCTACAACGACTAGGTAGGTAAGGCCTCAGCTCTGCGACTGTCCCCCGCTTCGGACCCCGCCTATGTCGGTCGGTCTGCAGCTCAACTCCAGGTAAGTGCCCGTCTCCTGCCAAGTACGTGAAGAAGGGAATGAACCTTCTGCAAAAACCTGGGCAGACCCACCCTCCCCGTCGTGCTCGCTGCTTCCTTCGGCGGTGGCTACTTTCGCTGGCCCGCCGAGCAGTGCACCTTGCTAACAGGCGAGCTTCGAGCCCATGCGATCGCTTCACACCACTCCTGCCAAAGGACCGAGCAGCACCTGATACTATGTCTCCCCAACTCAACGTGCAYAGTAGCMAAACCCAGTRACAGTRGACATGGGCRTGGGAAAACACAGTCAATGCAAGAAGGGGGTACGATGRATACACAACCARCCACCAATCCGCAGTCCTGCACAGTTCCGCAGAGTGCACCCGCTGATCGGCCAGTCAACARCCCGTCATCATAACTCAAYGTTCAATCCACCATGCACAGTCTATTCGTTCCTTCTTGCTGCAGACAGCCGTACCACGCCAGGTCCGCGCTCCTCCCCTTCTCACATGCGAGCGCACCTAGCCAAGATACCGGGCAGATTCCCACACTGCCAGCTCAGCCATGCCTACGGAGAGAGATAGCGGGAGGCTACTTCCCTCGTCGGATTCTACTATACATCGCTAACAGGTAAGTCCCCTACCCCACACTCACCTCTCGTTACTCCTGTCAGTGAACTAAGCAAAAATCGAATGAATCTTCTGCTAGAACACGGAAATATACATGTCACTTCAAGGGAAACGAAATCCCCCCCCACGTTCGGCCCCCATGCTTCGCATCACCAAACCTACCCCTCCACCTTCCAATCCGCCTTCACCTCTCATTTCGCCTAGCTCCAGAACCCCCGGTTAGCATTTAACTTCGCTCGATTCCATCGCGGATCGAGCGTCATCCTCGTGTTCCTACTCTCACCATACCTCCCCACACGACATCACCGCGCACCTGCTTTTACTACTAACTCCTATTATACTAACCTTCTACTAAATCCGACTCCAGATCCTAGCTCGCCCACCTCGAAAACCCCCAATTTGAGTCTTCGTTCGTTCGTTTTCATCAAGAAACGAACGAGATCAGTATTTCCTCCTCCCGTTCTTTTCCACATCGGCCATAGCTCGACGCACCCCTGTTGCTACTAACCTCCCACCCTACCAACTAATCGGCCAAACTGACTTCATACTCGGATTCACACGACCGAAAAACCTCTGTCTAGTATCTACTCTCGCCTGATTTCGCTAAAAAACGGGCGAGCAACAGCCTTCCCACCTCATCATAGCTCCTCGCCCTTTCCAGCTTCCGTCTGTATGCACCTGGCGCGTTTTAACGCCCAGGTCCATTCTCTCCTACTAGATGCTCAGCGCCCGTCACTGCGTCTACCAGTCCACCCCGCTGCTGCGCATCGCTACCCGCTCGGCCCCACCGTCTGTCTTTCACCATCTGCGCCTTATCTCCTGGCCCCCTCGCCACTCGTAGCTCCTCCCGTCACTACTCCCTCTCACCCGCACATATCCAACACACCTCCGCGACCGGGTTCGCTCACCCCTCTCCTCTTCTCTACACTCTGCGGCTTGCCCATCGGCTCCACCTCGCCTCCCTGTTGTCGACAACAGCTCCCCGATACCGCGCGGCCCTGCAGCGCCCGATTCCCCAAAAAAGAAAATCCTTCAACTGTCGGGCCGTTCTTACTTATACGGCCCGCCCGTCCGCCTGGCCACACTACTCTCCCCTACGTCCCCCGATGTCCCCCCCGCCAAACGTCCCAACGGGTTCGGCCGGGGTGGTGCCCCGTGGCGGCGCCAAAAGCCGCCCGACCTCTTCGACTTCGGCCTACCGGTGGGTGAGGGCACGCACCTTTCCCCGTCTGCGTCCGGGTTTATCCCCGGGCCTCCCCACACCGCCCCTACTCCAGATCCTGCCGGCCTCCCCCGTATGACCCCAGCCTTAACGGCTGCCCCGACGAACCCTGACTTCGCGACAATGCCGGGGCTATTCGGCTGGTGCCTTGACGGTTCGGGAGCCGCGTACCCACTGGCTAGACCCTCGGCCCCGAGCCGCCGCCTCGATACCACGCCCCCTAAGCCAAACGGGGCCTACGGATAATAAAAAAAAAACAGTAACACATATCTATACATGCGGTCCTAACAAGGGCGGGAACCGCCGGCACCCCACCAACCCGCGGATCGGGCCCGTCGTCGCATCTACCAACAAAACCAAGGAGGGATAGCCCCGTCGGGCCCTCAACCCCCTTAGCTCTCCTTGACGCTCCGCCGATGCTTCACCGGCCCTCGATCCCTGCACCTCCGCCGCAATAGTCCAATACCGTAACCAATAGGGCTAAGCCCAAGCCTGATACAACAAAGCGCGAGCTTCAATGTGAAGCGGTGCCGCGTCGTGCCGAGGCCTGGGAAACAGCCTAGGCCCTCCTTTCCCACCTGCAACCGGCCCGCCAACACTAGGTACCCGCACCGGCCTACTTGGACCGCGCCGTCAACACCCCGTGTGCCTAGCGGCGTGCCAGTCCCACCGTCGGCCACGCACACCACCCAAGAACGACTTTCATCCCCTAAACAAAAACCGCAACATGGCCCAGGTCGGTCGACTAGACCGGCCACTCCCTCAACCAGAAAAATCACACGCGCGCCTTAAAACTGCGCGCCCACATACCCTCTAACTTAGTCAGGACGGGCCCCGAACTCCGTCGCACCTCGCCCGGCTTATGCCAACCAAACCCATTTTTCTGTCATTTGCAAAAACCAGGGCGAATACCCTTGTAAGGGTATTCGCGCCGACATCGGGCCATACTCGGATGGCCTTGATCTTGTCTGCGAGCGGACGGATGCCTTGGGGCGTCACAAAATGGCCCAAGTACTCGAGCTCTTGACGCGCGAATTTGCATTTGTCGCGGTTGGCTTTGTACTTGGTCTGTCGTAGCCGTTCCAAAACGGCGCGCAGGTGCTTCACATGCTCGTCCAAACTCCGACTGTACACCAAGATATCGTCGAGGTAGATGAGTACAAATTTGTCCAGCATGTGTCGAAACTCCGTCGTCATAGCCGCTTGGAACGTGGTCGGGCCATTCCTAAGGCCAAAAGGCATAACCAGCCATTCGAAATGCCCATATCGAGTCTTGAACGTGGTCTTGTAGCGGTCCTCCTGCCGGATCTCGAGTTGGTGATATTCCGATTTGAGGTCAAGTTTGGAGAAAAAATTAATGCTGCCCAACTGTTCGAGAAGGTCGTTGATGCGCGAAAGAGGGCCGATGTTCTTGACGGTTTGCGCATTGAGCTTACGATAATCGATGCCAACCGCAAGTCCTTGTTCTTCTTCCGGACGAAGAGAACGGGAGCGCCGTATGGCGAAGAGCTAGGCCGAATCCAACCTTTCTCAAGAAGGTCGTCGAGTTGTGCTCGTAGCACACTTAACTCTTCCTCGCTCATGCGGTAGATGCAAACACGTGGAGGTACGACCCCGGCCTTGAGGATGATCTCGTGGCGGATGGGCCAATCCGGTACTACTCCATGCGGGGCTTCAAACACGTTGCCGTAGGCGTCGAGAAGCTCGGTGATGCGTGGGTCTGTCGATGCGTCCGTCGATGGGATGTTATGGGGAGGGAGGGCGTGGAGAAAACACACACCCATCTCCTCGATGTCGTCCCGGGTGATGGAAGCTCGAATGCTCGCGGCGGACACCACGTGATAACTGATCGAAGGATGAGGAGGAGGCACCGTGTATGGGACTAGTACTCCGTTCCGATCACGAATGTGAACGGTGCGGCGGTAGAAGTTCATCGGGTGGTCCTGGCTTCGCAGCCATGACATGCCCAAAATCATGTCAAACTTGGTGTCCAAAATGTCGAAGGACACAACCTCGCTTGCATGCGGGGCGAAGTACACGGGGACAGAATCAATGCACCGGTCGATTGACTTGTGTGTGTGACCGTCGGCCAATGTGACTTGCGTGGGCTACGACTTCCGCCAAACGCGTGGCCCAAGGCCAGCGCATACCATAAAGTCTTGGCTCATATAGTTGCGAGTAGCTCCGCAATCGATCAAAGCGCTGCAGGTCGCCTCTCCGATCTGAGTGCGTATGTACAACAATGGCGTGTCATTGTTGTCGTACCGTTGTGTCTTGAACTCGCGATCGATCTTCGCAACTTAGTCGTGAAGGTCAACAACCTCTACTCCCGCGTCCATCAACGGAGCTGGTACTGCAGTGTGCAAGTAATCCTGTAATTGTGCCATGAGCACGTTGCAATGCGGTTTCGGCAATCGATCGGTCGGGGGAAGGGGCATCCATTGGAAGTCCACGAACGCCAACGGGTTGAGTCTCTCAAGCTTTGACCATGGCGTCGAATCCTCGGCGAAAGTTGGCGACGAAGCTGCTGAATCGGTTGTCGATGGTGGTGAAACCATGCATGTGATGGATTGTTGCACGTGGAGTGGCTGGTCCAACGGTGGGACCAAGTGGACAGTGTAATCCTCGTAAGTGAACCGAGGACTCGCAACATCCGCATTCTCCCCAGATGTGTAGGAGGCCGCCAGCAAGGCGGCCGAATCTGGCGGAGTGAGAGGTGGAGTCGCCTCTCCTCTTGCGCAGCTCAGTTTCCCGAGTTGATTCGAGGTCGAACATCCTCCTTGCCTTGATTTTGGCATAGGGAGGTCTTGTGCCTGGTGTTGTTGCACCAATAGCAGCAGCCGTATTGGCTGCGGTACTTGTATTCGGCCTCAGTCAAGTTGAACTTGACCCATGGTACTGGTTGTCCATTTCCGGCCGGCGATGCAGTTTTAGCCTTCCCTTTTCCACGGGAGTTGTTGCTTCGCGGCTGGACAGCGGCCACCTGATCTCCCTCACGTGGTGCTGGGGTCATTGTCAAGTCTTCCACAATGTTGTCCGGTTGGACAGAAGCAACGGGCTGCGGACGCGGACCAAATTTTCCTTTCTCCGCATGGGCTGGCTTCCACGCTGACTTCTCGTGTGCAGCAGCCCGGTTGGTCTTGATGATCTCACGCGCCTTGTTGATGATTTTGGCGAAGGTCGTGTACTGTTCTCGATCATCGAGTGCGAGGCTCAAGGCGGCACACGACCGGTTGTAGAACTCCCGACACAAATGCGATAATGGTAACTCGAGATCGGGTGTTGCCACGATCTTTTGCCATTCTGTGAGCCAATCACGTGTCGGTGTGTTGCCTTGAGTCATGGCGAAGAGGCGGTTGATGGCGAGCGTTGGGGCGTCGTCCACAATGAACCGCTTCTTCCATTCCTTCGTCATATCGTCCCAAGAGATCTTCTTGTGCAGGTCGGAGACCTGGACGCCATGGATGGTTGCCATGTGGCTCAGCCAGATCTGGCATCCACACTTGGCGTTGAGGAACAACGCCGAGATGTACAAGTGATTCGGGACCTCATGAATCCCAATCTCCTTTGTAAAGCCTTGCCACCAGACGACTGGGTCCTGATGCGTATAGTCATCAAACTTCTCGATCCAGAACGTCGGCATCTTGTACAGCCTCGATGCACTGGTGCTGCCATTGTTGTCGGGCGGCTGGTGTACTTGCCGAACCTCGGTCTTCAAGGTGTCGAGCTGCTCGCTGATGGTGGCTGGTGCGGCGAAGGTGCTGATGTCGCCGAGCATTGCGACTACATCGTCAACTCATTGCTCCAACTGGCGAGTTGAGGCTGCATTGCTGGGTCACCAGCATCTGGTCCTGGTGCTGCTTGCTTTAAGTCAGGTACATGGGAATGAAGTGCCCGTGTAACATCCTCGTGCAGATCCTTGTGGTTCCGCACTGTCCGTCGGGGATTCGCCAGCTCGGACTGCAGTTGGTTACAAGTGTAAACCAACCGGGTCAAGAGTTTGGAGAGAAACTCCTTGTGCTGCTCTTCCGGTGTCGCGTCGTCGTGGCCCTCGGATGGTTCAAAATGCCAGAACTCGAGCCTGTCGACGCTGGCGGGGCTTCGTGCCACTGCAGCAGATCCTGCGCCTGGGCATCTGCGTCAGCTGTGGCCTGAAGCCACTGCTTTTCAGCTGCTGCTTCCGCTTCAGCCTGTAGGCGGGCAGCCTCAGCTGCCGCCTGGGGCGGTTCCTCAGCCTCGATCAGTGCGAGCTGAGCTTGGAACCACTATCGGTACTCGACAATGGACTCGTTGGCCAGTTGGCCTGGCATGCCCAAAACTGAAACCGTCATGGTGGCAGGGCACTGCTGACGTTGGTACTGCTGCTGTCGTGGCACTGTTGCTGACGTGGCACTGCTACTGATGTGGCACTGCTGATGTGGCACGGCTGCTGTCGTGGCACTGCTGACATGGCACTTACCAAACCGGGAATGCAGACAAAAGGGCTGGGTGGGAGGAAAATGCAGGAAGGTAACAAAACTGCACTTTCCATTCCCGGTCCTAATCAACAGAACAAAAATAAAAGAACAAAAATAAAAGAAGAGGATCACCCCCCCTTTTTTTTTTTTTTTGAATATCTGTCAATCTGCTATCAGTGAGGCATTACGGAGGAGCGCTATGAACTCGATCTAGGCAAGGTTTCGCAAAGTTTCGGCTTTAAAAAAAAATGCGATCTTGAAAAAAAAAAATTGCGCGAAATAGAATTGAGGTTCCACTTTCAGAGAAGAATAGATCCAGTCCGAGCATATGACAACCTCCCTAGTTCACCTAATATGCCCAGAGTGAAACAAAAAAACGAAATGCTAATATCCGAAGTTGCGAAAAAGAAAAAAAAGTTGCAGAGATTTGACGAAGCCCTACTTGATTCACTAATAATCAATCAATCAATCAATCAATCAATCAATCAATCAATCAATCATTCAAACAATCAGTCGATCAAGCAAGCTGGCTCCTTGATTGGACGGATCCTCTGATTGAGAGGTCCGCTCCGATACCAAACTGTTACCGTAACGGTACAGACCAGAACAAGAGCCAACCTCTCTCACATAGTACAGGATAGCGCAGTGGAAGGCTAAAATACCAATGATCAGAGCAATCAATGTCGCAATGCAGACCAAACATACATCATCATCATCGCAAGGTGTGAAGGGGCCTGGCGCTCACACAGGAAGAATGCGCCAGTCCCAAACCATACACAGACAAGGAGGAGGGGAATCAAATGAAGAAGAGGGGGAAGATGGGAATGTCGTCAACACCAAGTCTTCGATATAGACCCCAAATAATCCCTCGTCCAATGTCTCGGTCCTAATGTTGAGTCTGAATCCCACTGTCGTCAAATCTCAAAGTCGCAAATCTCTCTATTTCCCGTAGTCTGTAGGTGCTGAGAAGTCAGGTAGCGAGAGGGAGAGATGGTGGACTTAGAGGAGGAAGAAGAAGAACTCTCTCTCTCTCTCTCTCTCTCTCTCTCTCTCTCTCTCTCTCTCTCTCTCTCTCTNCTCTCTCTCTCTCTCTCTCTCTCTCTCTCTCTCTCTCTCTCTCTCTCTCTCTCTCTCTCTCTCTCTCTCTCTCTCTCTCTCTCTCTTACCTGTGAAGGTGGCGCCTTGTTGCAGGTACATTGAAGCCGAAGCTGGAGCTATGGCGCCACAGGTAAGTCTCCCTGGCCTCCGCCAACTCTCTCTCTCTCCAACGCTATTCTAAGCTCCTAACAGCGCCCAGCGCTGAAGATTACTCCTAGCGCTAGATACTACTACTGCAACGCTCCTGCCGAGTGCTGCGGCCGAATCCTGAAGACTGCCTCCTGCACTGCCAGTGAAGTGCCCGTGAAGTGCCCGTGAAGTGCCCGTGCAGAGCAGACCAGTACTATATAGTGCTGGTCTGGCTGGGAGGCTTCTCTTGCCCATGCCGAATCGTGCCAGACCCTGGCGTTGATGTTCAAACAAAGGTTGTCTTGAAACGGTCCTAAAAATGGCCTGCGCTTAACCCTGGTCTGGCGCCTCATTTTCAGGACAGGTCGACTTTATGAGGGCCTGAAAATGGCCCTCCTTTTTAGGCTTTTAGGCTGAAACGACACAGGGCCTGGAGGGCCCTTATTTTCCGTCTGGTCGGGCCCTGCAGGCCCGTGTGGATGCGCAGTATGCCACAACTGCTTTTGTCCAATGTGGACCCTTACAGTACCGGAAGCTTCATCGAGGACTGGACCCTTCCAATACCGGAAGTTTCATCGAGGGCTGGACCCTTCCGATACCGGAGGCTTCCACCAACTTCCATATGTGTGGGCCGTTACTTCAATGCCTGGCTATCTAGTCACCTGGGCCTATAGTCAGGGCCCAGCGGAATTTCCGTGTGACTGGTCCTCCTTAGGGCCAAGGCAATTTGATGTGGGCAGCCCACGCTAACGCCACCGAGGCCAAGAGGCCTTGCATTTATGAATATCCATGTTAAATATAGAAACAATTATTACTTGGTAAGCAAAGACTGTGCTCTTCTCTACTTGGTTAATGCTTCAGCTAGCTTTATGCAGTATCAAGATAATGTTCCAGACATTTCCAAATGCCTGTCATCCTCACAGCCTTTACCAATAAGAATATCCATGTATTATGATGTAGATGCATTATAATCATATTTATTAACATTTCTGTAACTCACTCACTCACTCACATTTCTGTAACTCACTCACTCACTCACACACACACACACACACACACACACACACACACACACACACACACACACACACACACACACACACACACACACACACA
>BFEA01000705.1:41664-62888 GCA_003427395.1 Chara braunii | reverse complement strand
GGGGTGCGGGGCCCGGGGCCCGGGTCGGCGGGGGTCCGGGGCCGGGGCCGGGGTGCCGGGTGCCGGGGCCGGGGTCCCGCGGGGGTGCCGGGGGTCGGGCGGGCGCGGGGGTTGATTGCGGGGTCCGGGGATCAACGCCCCCGCGGGAGGGGGTCCGGGGGTGAAATCCCGGCCCCGGCTTTGCCCCCGGGGGTCCCCGGGTGACAACCCTGGCTGCCTGGTCATGGAACTCTGCTACTGCTCGTACACGTAGTTGTCCAGCGGAGGGGACGCAAATACGGGGCTCTCTGGTGCCCTGTGAACCGTGCCAGTACACAAGACCGTTGTCCCCGAGAGAGTAGTTCGGGACGGTCTTGCCACTCTGAAGGGTCGCATGGATGTCGCGATAGTTGGGGCAGTGGCAGTACTGAGTGCGAAACTCATCGATCACCGAGTGGTGGATGGTGATGACAGAGATGGAAGAGAGATGGATATGCTCCTGGTCGTGGTCAGGGCGCCGGGATAGGGCATCTGCGACCCGATTAGTCTCACCCTTGATGTGCTCAGTGGTGAAACTAAACTCGGATAGGTCGCGCCACCAGCGAGCCTGTCGAGGAGTGAGCTTCAGTTTTGTCAGAAAAGCCTGGACAACAGAGTTGTCCGTACGCACCGTGAACGGTGCCCCGTGCAGGTAGTGACGCTAGTGCCGAGCAGCATAAACTACTGCGAGAACCTCACGTTCATCAGCAGTGTAGTTCATCTCGGCGGGCAGGAGCTGACGGGAGTAGAAGGCTATCGGACAATCACCTGAGCGAGACTCGACAGTGCCGTCCTCGGCGATGGTAGGAGAATAGTCAATAGAAGGCTCGTCAGTAGCTGGACGAGTAGGCGTCAGTCGGGAAGCAGTGGTAGGGGTAGGTGGTGGGAAGCGAGGGATACGAGGATGAGAGGAATCAGGAGAGGAGGGGAAGACCTGGGAAAGCACTGGTCCTACGGCAAAGTCTGACGCATCGGTGGTAATGATAACAGGGCGATCAAAATCGGGTAGGTGACGAACCGGTGCACATGTCACCGCCTTCTTGAGGGCGCGGAAGGCGTCCTCGTGGAGGGGTGTCCAAGCCCAGGGTGGGTTCTTCCGAAGGAGGGTGGAGGTAAGGACGTAGGAATACCTAGCGTATCCCCAAATGAAATTACTATAGTAGCTGGTCAGGCCTAGGAAGCTGCGAAGCTGCTTGGTGGATGTGGGGGCGGGCCACACCACAATAGCAGTGATCTTCGCGTCGCCCATGTGGAGACCCTGGTCAGACACGTAGTGTCCTAAGAAATCCACTTTGTGCTGGGCAAAGCGGCACTTGCTCAACTTGGCGTAGAAGCCATGTCTGCGCAAGCGGCCAAGGACGTCGCGGAGGTGTCTGAGGTGCTCCTCAAGGGTACGACTGTAGACCAGGATATCGTCGAGGTAGACAAGAACGTACTGCTCCAGGATGTCCCTGAAGATGTCGTTCATCGCCCTCAGAAAGATAGCGGGTGCGTTGGTGAGGCCGAATGGCATCACCGTGAACTCGTAGTGGTCGAAGCGCGATCGGAACGCGGTCTTCGGCTGGTCGGTTGCAGCGACGCGGATCTGATGGTAACCGCTACGAAGATCAATCTTCGTAAAGAAGCGGTTGCCTGCTAGGCGGTCGAACAGCTCATCGGAACGAGGCATGGGGTAGTTGTTCTTAACCGTGTAGTGGTTGAGACCGCGGTAGTCGATGCAGAGATGAAGAGTTTCATTCGCTTTGCGAGCAAAGAGGACGGGTGCACCCCACGGGGAGTTGCTGGGTTTAATGAAACCCAGTCTCAGGAGCTCCTCAAGCTGACGCTTGAGTTCGGTGGCCTCGGGGATCGAGAGTCTGTAGGGTGCCTGGTGGTGAACACGATGGTTAGGCACAAGCTGAATGGAGTGCTCGACGTCACGCATCGGTGGGATGCCGGCGTACGAGAATGACGATGGGAAAACGTCGTGGTACTCTCGGATGAGGTCACAAACTGCGGGCTCCAGGTCAGCCGTATATCGTGCGAGTTCCTCAGCGTCAGTGTCAGCGGGCGACGGCGAGGTGGACTCGACGGACGGCGGAGGGACGGAAGTAGAGATGGGAGCCATGGAGATAGAAGGAGGATCCGGCTCCAGACGGATGAGCTCGGCGTCGAGACAGGGTGGATCATAGTGTAAGAGATCTGTCACGTTCACAATAAAGAAGGTGACGTCGTCCTGTCTGATGAAGTGGGCGAACTGCTGAGGCGAAGTGACAGTAATAGAAGGAGATGGTGTGGGCATGGAAGGCTCCGGGGGAGGAGGATCGGGGCGTGGTGTCGCAGTGGTACCTATGAACGGTACGCGATACGTCTGTCCACACTTCGTTTTAAGAACGAGAGTGTTGGTCGCCCAATCGTCCTTGGTGTTGCGGAACCGACGAGACCACGGCGTGCCGAGAATGAAGTCGTACCCTGTCTCCATCACATCGAAATTTGCAGAGGAGCGGTGGCGACGAGACGTCGGGGGACGATCAGTCGGCTCGAGGGTGAGGAAGAAAGGGAGGTCGGTGACCGTCTGATCGAAGAAGCGCTGGGTCTTGTCATCTCCTAGGGTGACGGAGATGGGAGTCGGAGACCCGATCGTAGGTAAGCGGACTTCGTTCACCATACGGGGGTGAATGAAGTCGCCCTGAGAACCGGAATCCCACAGCGCTGAGTACACCCTCGTGGAGGTCCCAGTCGTATTGGGATGATCGGGAGGGTGCGATCAGGGTCAGAGAGGATGGTGAGAAGGCGACGCATGGCAGCGACATGGAGGGTGAGTCGCTCTTGACGAGCCTGGAGTATGCTCAAGTCCAGAAGAGAGGACACAACGTCCTCGCGAGTCGCAAGCTACTCGCTGCAACGGGCTGAGCGAATGGCTCGACGAGTCGGTAGTCGCGGTGGGGAAGGAGGGGAGACGGTGGTCTGCGGAGGCGCAGACGGTACTGCAAAAGAGGGCTGAGTACACTCTGTCGAGTCCTGCGATACCTCAACTCCAGTAGCGAGAGGGGCGAACCGCGACGGAGATGTCGGGAAGCCCACTACTGCGGGGGGCGCAGATGTACACTGCACCGTGGCTAGGAGGCGCCGCGGGGATGTGAGGCGCCGGGGGGGAACTGAGCACGACGCTGGCGGGAAAGGTCAGCGTAGTGGCGGTCAAGGGCGGTGGTGTAAGGGCACCGCGAGGAGGTATGACCGTCCTGACGACATCGCAAACATCCACGTCGACCCAAAATAGTCGCGCGCTCCTTAGCGGAAAGGACACCGCGAGGAGGGACAAAGCCCTGAGGGAGGTCCTGCTGAGGGACCTCGGGGGGCGACGCGCCAGCGTGACCAGGGCGGCTGCGTGCCCGGGAAAGGGTGGAGAAGATGAGCTGGAGGCGCTCAACCATAGAGAGAGTAGGGTCCTCCAGGTGGTGCTGGACAGCCTCGCCAAGGTGGAGGTCATCGCTATGGTCACCCTCTGGCGACAGCGGGGCACCAGCGCCCTGCTCACCATACTCGAGCGCGTTGAAGCGGCGCGAGAAGTGGCGGCCCTGCTGCGCGGAACGGCAGGGGCGACCGTGGAAAGGGGAACGACGCTGGGAAGTGCCGTGAGAGGAGGAGGAGGCGTAACCAGTACGCTGTGGCTGGGAGGAGGAGGCGCGGTGAAGACGGGCCCGCATTCGCTGATGGTCCCTGGCGGCCTCGTAAGCCTGCGGGGCCGATGTGAACTCGTACCGCCATAGCTCGGAGTGGTAGGCTGGCCAAGAAATGATCGATAAGGGCCGCCTCGGGGAGGAACGCCATGTCACAAATGAGGCGGGCGTCCTGAAAGACCTGGATGTGGCGATCCAGGCCGGCAGCGCCACCAGAGACGGACCAGCGTGTAGTGACGACACGCTCGAAGGCGTCAGTCACGTCATATCGGGCTCCGAAGCGATCCTCGAGGAACGCCTGGAAATCCATGAAGGTCGGAGTTCGACCCGCACGAACGGAGTAAGCGTAGAAATCCTCCCAGGTGTCGAAAGGACCGCCACGCAGGCGCGTGGAGAGGTGAGCCACCCACGTGTCGGGTGCAGCACCCATGAGCTGGAGCATGCGGGTGGCAGACTGTAGCCACCGAGACACGCGTATGCCTGTACCGTCATACAAGGCAATGTCCGTCAAGCGGACGAGTGGTGCGCCACCGTTTTGGCGGCGAGGAGAACGGGAAGCAGGGGACTGCGCTACGGCTGAATAAATCGGCGCAGGTCCTGGAGGAGGAGGCGCAACTAACTGTACGCCCAGGCCGCATGGTGGAGTGGCGAGGGAAACAGCGGCAGGCTGCACGGGAGCTGCTGTAGAAGAGGTCGCAACAACCGAGGGGATGGGGAGGAGGTAGGATGGGGATGGGTAGGGTGCAGGGCGAGGGAAGCGAGCCTGCATGGAAGGAAGAATAGAGGAAGACGGGGGTGCGTCGGAAGGCGTGGCCACCTGTGAGGGTGGGGGTGGTTGAAGGCGTGAGAGGGCGAGGTCGGTCCGCAGCTGGGCGATCTCGTCCTCGAGACCTCGAACGTAGGTCGAGCGAGGTGTGGCAGGGGGAGACGCATGAGCGGCGCGAGGCATCCCACAATGGGGAGAGCCAGATGGCGCTGTGGTCGTGCGAAGAGGAGGGAGAAGTGGGGCACCCGGAAAAGCTGCGACCATGGTAGCGGGTTGTGGTACCGTGGCCGTAGTGACCGGGGTCTGGGCGGGTGCGCCCGTARACTGAGGGAGGACCTGACTCGTGGCGGCCGTCGTGCTAGGGGCGTGGACGGTCACCAAGATGGCCGGGTCGGGGGCAGCGGAGGAGGAAGCTCCACCGTGGCCACCCTGTCGGAGGACGGGGGACCCGGACTGGGAGCCAGGAGATGGAGGACACGCAGCGCCCTGGAGTTGATGCACGCCGGCAGCAAGGGTCGTCACTTGCGCCTGTAAGGGCGCGAGGGTCGCGAGTTGCGCCTGGATGGGCACAAGGAGAGAGGTGAGGAGGGTGTGCAGATCCCCCTGGGGCTGGTGGCCCTGGTCCGTCGGCACGGGTGTGAAGCCCTGTGCCATGGTCGTCGCCGCGTCAACGGCGTGTGACGCGCCGTCGGCCATGGGAAGGTGACGGGCCGGACTGGAGGGGGCCAGGAGAGGTCCACGTGAGCGGAGGGCGTAGGGGGGAATCCGCGGTAAAAAGCGGCGGACGGTGCTAGCAAGGCTAGCGCAAGCGCCGTCAAAGGGGGAGGGGTGGTTCGGGTCCAAGGTGCCCGAAGAGGAAGGGGAAGTAGGGGGGTTTTGAAGAATCCTAAACCCTAGAAAAAACCTAAGAAAACCCTAACCGAAGTTTAAGTGGTTAGGGTAGGGTACCGGTGACCTAATCAAAAAGAATAAAATAGCAAGCATAGGGGGGGGAGGCGGGAGAAAAATAAAAAATAAAAAGCGAGATTTCAAGAGAAAAACAAAAGAAAATAAATAATAAAATAATTAAGAAAAGAAGTAAACAAAATGTGAAAAGAAAAACAATATTTATTTTTTTGAAATTTTCGGCAACATTTCCCTACCCCCCATGGGGTCAAGAATGTGCCAAGGGGAAAGGAGAGATCAAGGTGAGCACACTAGGTTTCAAAATGCCGCAAATAAAAAGAATTTTCAAAAAGAAATAAAGAAATAAGAAATAAATAAATAAATAAATAAATAAGTAAATAAGTGGGTGAGGAGGTAGGGAGAAATGAAGTATCTGATTTGTCAAAAATTTCGGCAGCATTTCGTTACCCCCATGGGTTCGAAGTGTGCCGAGAAGACTACGTGTGAGAAAAACAGAAAATTTCGGCAGCACTTCGTTACCCCTACGGGGTCAAAACGTGTGCCGAAAGTAGTAAAGACTAACACCTAATCAGATTTAGGGTTGCCGTAGAGAAAATCGAATTTTCAGAATAAATAAAAAAATAAATGAAATAAATCAGAAGATGAGAAAAGAAGGTGGGGAAGAAGATAATTCGAATTTTCTTGGAAAAAAGAGAAAATATGAATCAAAAGGGAGATAGAAAAAAAGAAAAAACAGAAAAATTCGAAGTAGGGGGGGAAGGGGGGATGAGAGAGTGATGGAGAGAAGAAAGAAATAGGTGGGAGAGGAAAAAAGATGGAAGTGGAAGGTGGGGGGATGATGTGGTGGCAGTTGGGGAAGAGGAGGGTGAGAGAATGGGAGAGAAAGAGGATGGGGAAAGATGGAGAGTGATCAAGAAACTAAGAGGGAAGGAGGAGAGAAAAGAAAAGAAATGAAGAAAAGAGGGTAAGATAGTGGTTAGTGGGAGAAAAGGTGGGGTGGGGAAGGTAAAAAGAGGAGGGGAGAGAGGCAGTGGAAGGTGGGGGAAAAAAAAGGGGAGAGAGAGATGATACCTGGCCCTTGGTGTCTCCAGGGGCACAAGGTATACCAAGACCAGGAGGGTCTTGGCCTTCGCTACAGCCAACCAATTGGAGGATTTAGGGGGGCTGAGATCTTGATCAGCCCCTAGTTGCAGCACTGCAGATCCAGGGTGTGCTGTGTGAGCATACCCTGATGGATGATGATGATGATCTAGGGTTGGCTGAGATCTTGATCAGCCACCCTACTGCCACAGTCACACAGCCCCCTAGCCAGGGGGAAATCTTGAGCTGCTGCAAAGCTGCTGCTGCAGCAGTAGAGAGATAGTAAAAAATAATAATAATAATGATGCTGTGGTGCAGCCCCCTAACCAGGGGGGTCTTCAGTCCACAGCAAAGTGCCACGTGGCACTGCAGGTGGCCACGTGCACAGGCAGCAGCAATCACGGGGGGGGGGGGTAAATAGCAGCCTCTCCTGTTGCTGCCTCGCTGGCCGCAGCTTGCTGCTCGTCGGGGGGGGGCGGGGGGGGTAAATAGCCAGCACCTCTTCAACACGAGGTTACCGTGCTACAACGCCATGCATAGACTGTGGCCAGTGTGTTATGAGAGTGGTACACGCACGCGCATGGGCAGCAGCTGCCTGGGTTCAAACCCCAGCGGCAGCATGCATCCCGGATCTTGATAATATAATCCGGGAGCGGGGCGGGGCGGGGCAGCGGGGCAGCGTGGGCGCGTGGCGCGCGCGCGTGCGACGGCCTTGCTGTCGGGTTTCGCTGTTCTCCTCAGCTGTACGGGGTGGTGGGTGGGAGCGGGGAACGTTCCCGCTCCGATACCAATGTAGCGGACCCACCAGGTGTTGTGCTCCGCTAGTGATAGAGATGGAGATGGAGGAAAAAGGGGGGAGCGAGATGGCACAACGCAGCTCCCCACGCAAGACTCCAACGCACGTACTCCAAAATGTGCAAGTGAAGAATGAGAATGAAAACAGACAACTGCTGGGGTATACCCCAGCGGACTGACCGGACTGGACTGGACTCGCTGGTACCGACAGAGGTACCGCCCTGGACTGGACTGGACTGGATTGCCCCCGAATAGAACACAGGCCTGTGAGAACAGGCCAAGGGGCTGGTCTCACAGGCCCACCCGAGGTCCGCTACATGCAACCATGGCATCTTGAGCTTTCTTGATATGCTCTACAGCCTGCTGCAGCATCCGTTCGTACTTTACAACAAACTTGATGCTGCCAGGGCTGCAGTTGGCTGATCTTTCGGCAACAGGAAGTCTAATGCAGATCTGGGCTTCCAACCAAGATGCAATTGGTTAGGAGTAATGTTGGTAGTGTTGTGCATGGCGTTATTGTACAGGCTGGTGACGTGGGGAAATTTATCGTCCCTGTCATCCTGACTTGGTTTAATGTAATGCCGAAGCAAGTGATGCACTGCAAGGTTCATTTGTTCAGCCTGACCATTGGACTCAAGATGGTTCCCTGATGTCATTTGCGGTCGGCTACCCATCTGTTGGGTTGTACTTCGCCACAGTTCACTAGTGAATCTGACATCCCTGTCGCTTACAATAGACTTAGGGAGGCCAAAGTCACGTACCCAGTTGTCCATAAATAGCTTGATGACATGGTCAGTCCTAGCTGTCTCAGGCGTAGCGATCAGTCTAGCATACTTTGTGAATCGGTCCACAATGACAAAGATGTGTCGTTTACCGCTCTTCCTGGTCACAAGGGTATCCATGAAATCCATGGACACACTTTGACCTGGACGAGCAAGGATGGGCAAGGGATTGATAAGCCCAAGCGGTGCCTGCGTCCGTGACTTGGCACGCTAACAAACCTGACAAGTTTTGAAATACTTCTTTGCATCATCCATCATTGTGGGCCACCAAAATTTATGCACTAAGTTTGCTGCTGTCTTTTTATAACCAAAATGTCCAGCTGCATCATGACAATCTCCTAAGAATAGACTACGCAAAGACTCTTTATTCGAAACACACAATCGTTTATTCCCAACCTTCTAAGGAAAAGCAAGTCGTCAACCAGCACAAGCTCATCGGAAGTAACCTTATCTTTAGCTTCCAGTTTGCGGATGATCTCAGACATGACTGCGTCCTCTCGATAGGCTTCCACCATGGATCCGGTTACATCGTCAGAAATTGCAAACTCGGTCACTAACGCGCCCAAATAGTCTGCCCTTCGCGATAGTGCATCAACCACTTTGTTGTAATCTCCCTTGAGAGGGTCGAGCTTGAAGTCATACATGTCTATGACTTCAATCCACCTCTTGAGCACGGGCTATGTCGTAATCCAGTGCAGTGTCTCATGGTCAGATCTTTACATAAAAGGATCTGCCTAGGAGGTAGTGCCTCCAATGGACCAGCACTGTCGTACCAAATACCCTTACAAGGGTATTTGGCTCGTTTTCTGCAAGTCACACCAGTGCAGCCTCGTCCGCTTGACGGCGCACGTGCGGAGAGGAAGTTTAGTTCCTCGTCCGGGTGAGCATCGTGCGTAGGGTATCGACGGCGAGGTGCAACCATGCGCGACCTGGGTGCGTGTTGCGTCGCAGCCTCCTGGGACGTGCGACCCTTGTCCCCTTACTTTTATTGTTTCCTCGCTTTTATTCTTATTTTTAGTAATTTTATTATTATTATTATTATCACTTTTTTTTTTTTTTTTGGTGTTTGTCTTTGACCCGGTGACCAGTTCCAAAACCGACGTCGGGCCCCATGGGCCTGGCTCGGCTACTACCTTGTCGGACACGGGTGGCCGTTACGACAATTGAGGACTTTCATCACGCTGTCGAGCGCACGGTCTGTATTTAGTTACAGCCCGATTCAAAAATGTGTGGCCAACGACCTTGGCGAGAAGACGAACGGGGTAACGGAGGTAAGTCCCCCTTACTCTTCCTCCATTGTCATCGTCATACCCCTCCCGTCCCTTTCTCAATTCCTCTTCCCTACTTCTTTCATCACTCTCCCTCACACATTCCTTCTTTGGAATGAATTACAACTGCACCCAGCCATACACATGGCCAGATTTACCTCAAGATTTTGAGAAAATCGTAAGTCATTGCGATGAAGGATACGAACTCAAACTAAAATAGCAATGACCTGATCTTACAACATAGATCAGATAGATCAACTCATGAGGGATTGGCAACTACGCAGAGCAACGTGATTTTGTGCAGCGCACGACCAAGACTAGTCCGGTCTAATAACAAGCAGTGATGGGCTACAATGACGAGCAATGTCTGGGCACTAATGATGGCCACGAGTAGCAACCGGATTACCAAATACCAATGGTACTTCCGCTACGAATGGACAAATACATCGCCCGACGTTTTCCAATCACTATCTATGTAGTCCTGCACTTATGACAGGTAGGCCCGACGACACCCTTTGCCTTTCTCCCTGCTTCTCTATTCTATCGCTCCTTCCCTTATTCATCCAGTCCTTCTCCTCGTTCCCACTCTCGCCTCTTCCTTAATGCACCTAGGCCACAATTTATGCCAAGTTTATTCGCCCCTAACATGTACACCGCCTACAGTGGTGCGTTATGCAACTACGATGAGGGGTAGATCAATCCTCAGACAAACGAACCTGGCATCGATGAGGAGCACTTTGAAGTTATCACCAAGCAGGCTAGTACTACTCCAAAGAGGGCATGATGGTTGGGGTCGAGGTAAAACGAATCTTCCACTGCAACGTGGAAGATATAACAAAGGCAAGGCGCCCGGATTTGAGTGCGGTCTAGCACCATAGTTCGACTTTCAGTTCTTCCGCATCATTCACAGTAAGTCCTTACTCTCTCCCTCTCTCATTCTCTTCTTTCCATCTCTTTGCACGACTCCCCTCTCTATTGACTCCCTATCTGCAGCTCTAACATTAAACTAACAGTTCTGCTTGAGTCGCCTAGCTAGAAAACCTTTGTTTACTACGTTCCTCTGCTAGATAGCTTTGTTGTCGTTCATCGCAGAATCGAGAGTCTTCCCGAGCGCAACTCTCACCACCCGTATCGGTCGAATCAGTCGTCAAAAGCAAAATTTGGCGCGGCCATTTGATTCACGACGCCTCAAAACCTCCACTTCACCTCTAAGATCGCACCGAGTGGTTAAGGAATGACCTAGATTTGTCTCTTTCCCTCTTGCTCTTCCCTTCTCTTTCTCCCTCGACTCTTCCGCGCGCGCCTTTTCTCGTCTAACTCTCTACCTACTTATCTAACACTAAAATTAACGTTTCTATTGAACTTGCCCGGACGAAATACCTCCGATTAGCATCTCCCCTCGCTTGATTTCACTAAGAATCAAGTAAGTTATGAGTTCCTCCTTCCGCCTTCGTCATTTTCCCCATCGCCAATTTCCACGTACCTGGTGCGGAACCCGAGCCAGATTCATCCGCCTTTCCCTTTGCCTGCTCCGCCTCTCCCCTCACTCGCCTTCTTCCTTACTCCCTTCGTCGTCTCGTTACCCGTCTTCTTCCTTCCTTTCGTCGTTGCTTCCTCTGCCTGCCTTTCTCTTCTCCTTTCTCTCTTGTCTTCTTCCTCGATTTCCTCGACACTCCACTCCTCTGCCTGTTCTTAGCGCAGCGACGACACAGCGCAGCGACGACACAGCGCAACTCGACAGTTCTAACCGAGCCTGAAGATAACTTTCAAAAGAAATCAGCTACCTGATTGGCTCGACTAGACCCTCGACCCTTTACTCAGGTCCAACGAACGTTTTGCACGTCGGCCCGATGAGGGCTACTTCGAGAAGAACCAGCGGCCGGTTGGTCCCATTAGTCGTTCGGCCCTTCACTACAGTCCGACGAATGATCTGCAGGTCCGTAGCGCTGCAAGCCCCTGCCCGAGTTTTCTCTGGCCTCGTCCTACTCAGTCAGAGTCCTCCATCCATCGGGTCCTAACGAGCAGGCTCACACTCAACCTCGTACAACAGTTCATGCCCTGGCCGACGCTGCCCCTGCAGAGGGTTCACCCACTCGGGCTTCTTCGGCCTCGCGGGCATTCCACCCACCGACTCACCCATGTGTTGACCCTTCAAGATGGGAAGGATAGAGGAATTTTGTCGGCGTCCCAAACATGCAAGAACCCGAACGGGCCCGCAAAAAGAGGCACGAGCTCACGGTCCTCGACTGCCGAGACGGCCACCCACGGGGCATTTCAATCAGTCCCATACTGCGCTGCTGGTCGCGGCAATCCATGCTGGCAGGCACCCTGCGTTGGTGGCGACGGAGTGGCCGTCCGCCCCTATCTAGGTGTGGATGCTCTACTTCCCTCCATCCGCTCCTTGCTTCAGCAATTTCATGCACTTTGTAATTTTGTTTTGAAGTTCTTCCCCCATCGGTCCAGGAGCCAGTTTCCAGCTCGGTTAACAGGCGGGGAAATGGAGAATAATAAAAATAAATCAACAAATTAGAAATAGCAGAATTGAAGAGGAGGACCTGCCAACGCCCTCTTGGCCTTGCCAGTTGAACCCAGGTTTGGGCCCGTTCAACAAAACCAAGGGGGATAGTCTCTTAAGACCCTCGACCCCTCAGTCTCTGCCGATCGTGCTCCTCTGCTCCATCGCCGCTTGTTGTCCTCGAACCCCAAACCTGTCGCCTGAAACTCCAGTACCGTAACCAGTAGGGCGAAGCCCAAGTCTGAACTAGATAGGCATGACCCCGCATATGAATAGTCGCGGGACCGTGATTGGTCTCATCCGCACAAGCCAAGCCTTTGCCTTGGCCTACCGGCCAACCCCTTGGCCGTCTGGCACATTATTTGCATCGCTGAAGCTTTGGGCTTCCCTCATGCTAAGCCTGAGAAGGTAGCGCCTACGCGTCGTCAGACACAATCTTCCTGCGCATGTGCAAAGTAAAATCTTTATCTTCCTCGCGATAAGCCCCGCCAGAGGCCGGGCTAGTTTGCGGAGTAAAGCTCGCCTTAAAAAAAAAAAAAAAAAAAAAAAAAACCAAATTGAAAACTGCAGAAAAGGTAACCAGATCCTATGGCTTTGACATCTTCCGCCGCCTTGGTACCGCCGAGGATTTAAACGACCATCTCGTAGTGCAATGCAAGCATGTGTGTCCCACACACTCTCTAATCTGGTCATATTCGGCTCGGAGTCTCGCCAAAGCGAGTTTTGCCGAGGCGAACGCCCTGACGGGATTTGCCTCATCAGCGTATTACGCTGATCAAGGACGCACCCTGTGCAACCTTTATAAATGACGACAAATACCCTTATAAGGGTGTTTGCGACGACAACGTGCCTCTTTCGGCGGGCCCGATCGGGTTCCTGCGTGTCCTAGATGCTGGCGAAATTCCTCTGTTCGCCCGTCTTGATACTCGGATCGGGGAGTTCAACGTGCATACGAGCCGATGGTTAATTAGCCCAAGAGGCGGAAAGAAACCTGGGTAGCTGGGGTTGCTCCGCGTGCACCGTCCGCCAACCAAGGTGAAAGTGGCGATTCACAACCAAGTGAGGAAATGGACAATGCATGAAAGAAATATGCTCTCAACACTAGAATGAAGTTTAATGAACAAAGATAAAAGTGGCGATTTACAACCAAGTGAAAAAATGGAAAATAGAAGGAGTGATAGTGAAGAATTTCACTCCTAAGCTTGAAAACACCAAGATGAAATTGGCGAATCACACCCAAGTGAGGAAATGGACGATGCTTGAAGGAAAGATGCTCTCAGCACTAGAATGAACAAAGATACAAATGGCGATTTACAACCATGTGATGAAATAGACAATGCAGGAAGGAAACATGCTCTCAACACTAGAATCAACAAAGATACAAGTGGCGATTTACAACCAAGTGGGAAAATGGACAATAGATGGAGGGAGAGGGAGACAATCTCACTACTAAGCTTGAAAAAACTAAGATGAAAGTGACGATTCACACCCAAGTGAGGAAATGGATAATGCATGAAGGAAAGATGTTCTCAACACTAGAATGAACAAAGATAGAAGTGACAATTTACAACCAAGTGGGACAATTGACCAAATATGGAGGGAGAGTGAGAGAATCTTACTCCCAAGCTTGAAAACACCAAGATGAAAGTGGCGATTCACAACCATGTGATGAAATGGACAATGCATGAAGGAAATATGCTCTCAACACTAGAATGAACAAAGACACAAATGGCGATTTATAACCAAGTGGGAAACTGGACAAAATATGAAGGGAGAGTGAGAGAATCTCACTCCTAAGCTTGAAAACACAAAGATGAAAGAGGCGATTCACAACCAAGTGAGGAAATGGACAATGCACAAAGGAAAGATGCTTTCATTACTTGAATGAACAAAGATATAAGTAACACTTTACAACCAACTTGGAAAATTGACAAAACACGGAGGGAAGTAAGAGAATCTCACTCCCAAGCTTGAAAACATTAAGATGAAAGTGACGATTCACAACCAAGTGAGGAAATGAACAATGCATGAAGGAAAGATGTTTTTAACACTAGAATGAACAATGGTACAAGTGGTGATTTACAACCAAGTGGGAAAATTGACAAAACATGGAGGGAGAGTGAGAAAACCTCACTCTCGAGCTTGAAAACGCAGATGAAAGAGGCAATTCACACCCAAGTGAGGAAATGGACAAAGGAAAGATACCTTCAACACTAGAATGAACAAAACATGGAGGGAGAGTAAGAGAATCTCACTCCCACGCTTCAAAGCACAAAGAATACACATTTCGTAAAAACTGATTTTTTTTCCAAAAAGTGAACTATTTCGAATGTGAATTAATACACTGTACATGGGCCGCTAGGGCATTATGTGACGCTTTAAGTGAGGCTAAATTGTCTATATATGTGGTGTTGATGGTGTGAATGGTGTGGTGGGGTGTTTCAAGCCCTTCGTACATGAATGATCGTTATTAAACACAAATTAATAGAGTCATTGAGTGTATAAAACGGGTTCCCGCAGAGGATTATGAGGGAGCCTTTATGGTCGGATATAGTGAACCCTTCGTTCAAAGAAGGCATCTTCAGTGGAACACACAATGTCATGCTCCTGGCCAAGTGCAAGGAACGACACTGCGCGACATAAACGGGCAGGGGCTCTTTGTACGACATTTTGGCAATATTGTCCTAGCTAGGGGCAAGGAACGACTGTCACTTTGCTCGATGTAAAAGGGCAGGGGCTATCTGTACGACAATTTGTTGTGTATAAGGTGGATGTTGTGGCGGGACATAGTGGAACCTTCGATCACTGTAGGGACCTTCGTTGGAACAGACGTACTGAGTCTTCGAACTAGGCGCAAGGTATGACTGTCGCATTGCACGACATAAAAGGGCAGGGGTCCGATGCTCGACACCTTGGAAGTTCATGGACTAAACCCGTCAACTTGCAACTTATCGGGTGGAACACCCTGTCAGGTGCACTGGTCAACCCACAGCACGGCAGGGCTTTATGACGTTTGTCCTTAGCTCCAGCTTGGGGTGATATTTACCACGCATAAATGCACATGAGTTCGCACTTATGGTTATGTAATCACGCGACTCAGTTTAACCTGCTTACGCAAACACTAAGAGACTGAGTCTGTGGAATGAAAGTAACATGTTAGGGAACCTTTACGCTGAGTCTGGATGTCTTTCGCGAAGAGTGGCTGTATTCTCGCGCGTTCAATGTGTATGTGTGTATGTGTGTATGTGTGTATGTGTGTGTGTGTGTGTTGCCTCGTGGAGAGTGGTTGTGTTGCCTCACAAAGAGTGGCTGAGAGAGACTAGGAGACAGAGATGAGAGAGAGAGAGAGAGAGAGATTTCCATCACATGGCCTTTTTGTTTGCGATATCCTTATCCTGATTCTTCCAATCGAAGGTCGAATGGAACCAGGGCCCGAGCTCCTGACTTTAACCCAGAAGGGCCTCCTTGTTGGGTTGACAGATACTAGTTAAACAACGAATTAATTCGCAGTTATTGGGGTTCGACAGAGCACCTTAACGAAGTGTCAAACAGTCGTGGGCTCTCTGTGAGGTAATGGATAATGATGGAGGCAACCTCTATTAGAGGGGCTACTAACTACTTTCCCTATACTTGGAATGTTAGTCATAGAGAAAAGAGAGACGGGGGAGGGAAGAGGTGAAGGGTAGAGAGTGAAGAGGAGAGTGGGAAGGCGGGATGAAGCTTTTAAAAGGAGAAGAGTAAAGGATGAAGAAGGAGAGGAGCACGAAGAGGAGGATGTAGAGGAAGAAGAAGGAGAAGACGAGGACGTAGGAGAAGAAGAAGAAGGAGAAGAAGAAGAAGAAGAAGAAGAAGAAGAAGAAGAAGAAGAAAAAGACGACGAAGAAGAAGAAGGTGATGAAGAAAGGGAGCACCTTCACCTTTTCCTACTCTCTTTCTTTAGTGTCTTGGTCTTGAGGTGTCAACCTTGATGAAGCTCTCCTCTTCCTTTGCACACTTCTCTTCTAGCTATGCCTTCCTTCTTCCTCAAACCCTCATCCTTCTCCTTCCCTTAGTCTCTCCTTGCCTATGGCAAACTCCTATCACTAAGGCTATGGAGTCCTTCCCTTTAGGAGGGCTAAGGGGACCCCTACTAGCCTTCCTCTCTTCCACACAGCCTAAGGGCTATGGCGGATCACTCCCCTATGCTGGCATTGTCTCTACTAGCCTCAGTAGCTCTCCTCCCTAGCCTAGTGTCTCCCTCAAGCTCTCAAACTGGCAGCGGTTCCCCTCCTCTCACTCTGGTTGAGTGTGGTACTCTCTTTGAGCTTATGCGGGAGCATGTACTTGCCTCATGCAAATGTGAGTGTGGCGGGCTGCTCCCCCGGCTTATATAGGCTGGGCACAACACTTTGGTTAGCCCATGGGCCTCTCCAAGTGCCCTATGGTGAACCGAGGTACCCCCAAGGCTCTCCCTCACTACTAGGCCTCTTCGGGAGTACCTGGGCATTTTTTTAGCCAAGTACATGCAGCTCGAGTGGTTGGTACCAACTCGGACTGCCTCTAGAGCCTCCTCATGCCTTATTTTCATTTTCAGATGTTGCCTCTTGGGTTTGAATAAGGGGAACCATCTTTGAAAAAAAGAGGCCTTATGGATCTTTTTCTCGATTTCCTCTAGTCCTACCCCTTTTTGGGTAGTCCGAGGTACTTTCTTGTACCTCGGTTCAATTTCAGCCTTGGATTTGTCTAAGATCCAAGGCCAGGAATATTCCGAGCTACCCACAACTGCCCCATGCTTCAGATTTGAGCCCTTTGGCTCCCCTTTTTAATTTTTGGTTCATCTGGCCTCTGTTTTTTGGCCAAAAGCACTACCTTGTCTTTTGTTTTCTTTTGTTTCTTTCCATTTTGGGCTGTCAACTCATTCCGGAGTTTGCCATTTGAGTTGGCCCCACAAAAAACGGCCACATTGTCTCCTCCATGAAATTTGATCTCATATCTATGGCCTAGAAAAAAACATGTCGACTTTTTTTTGCTTTTTCTCTAGGTTACCTGATCGGACGTCCGGGACCCCGCCGACCTTCCGGGGTTGTCCGCTCGGACAACTGGTCGGATATCCTCCCCTGGCAAATTGTCCGAGCCCGAATGACAAAAAAAAAAAAAAAAAAAAAAAAAGGTCCTCCAAAAAATCTGAAAAAAAAACTATGTTATGCAGAAACATAAACTAAACAACTTTTGCCTTAAGATGATATCGAAATTTGTTGTCAATTTATAAAATAAAATAAAAAATAAAGACACCACCAATTTTTTTTATTTTTTCGTGCATTTAATTGCTAAAAATGGAGTTGTCCGGGCCCAGACGTCCGGGACCCCCCTGACTGTCCGCCCAGGACGTCCTGCCATCGGACAACTGGTAACATAGCTTTTTGTTTCATTTTTCCCCTTTTAATTCAAATATTTTCAATATGATGCCCCAAGGGCCTTATCTCATCACTCCGGATTTGCTCCCACTAAATCCGCACTGTTGTGCCAGTCCCAACTGGCCGGCTCATTTCCCTCCACCTTTTGCTCCACCTTTGTCTCATTCTCCTTCCTTTTTTTCTCCTTTTTCTTTTCTTTTCTTTTCTTTCTGAGATGACAAGTTTTAAGTAGTTGCTGGGACTTTTTTTAGGCCATGGATCTTGATCTAAATCCAGATCTAGATAAAGTTGTTGTCCGTTATTTCTCGGATCAAAATAATGAGACCTTCACACTCACAGAGGCTTCATTTTGCCTCCGTTAGTCTCAATTTTCAGCCCCCCTTGCTCTGATTTTCCCTTGGCAGCCTATTTTTTGCCTAGAGCTCTTCGAGGCTCTATTTCTCTTGCTTGACTAGCCTCAGATATCTTGGCCTACAAGGTAGGCCTTCCTTCTTTGTTTCTTCCTTCCTTTCACCCCGAATTATTCTCACATTGGCCCTACTAGTGCTTGCACTACTAGTTGTTAATATTCTTCGCCGCTAGATCTGAATCTTGATGGTATGACTTGCTTTGCTTGCCCATCCTTCATCTTGGCTCATGGTTCCTTGGGACCCATCAAGTATCTGCCACTTCTTCCATACGAGTCTCATTTTCTAGTCTAACCGGTAGTCTCACGACACATGTTCCAATTTTTGCCTATTTTTATTTGGGCCCATCTCGTCCCTGACACCATTCCTCATGATGTCCTATTTTTATTTGGGACTTCCTAGCCCCTGTCAGTCCCAATCTTACTTCTCAATGTGCCCCAAGTACGCCTCATATTCTTGGCCGGTAGATCCTCATCCCACGGTTGGCGTTTGCCGCCTCCACTTGCCCATGCTTGAGACACCACTTTCTAGCATCTTGGGTGTGCCAAGGCTCATTTTCCTTTGGCCTTAGCACCCCCATGCAGTCTGTTAATTCTCGGAGTGCAATGCTGGCCATTTTCCTAGTCCCATTGCCCCCATACTTGCCCCAAACTGAAACAAAATGGAGCGACACATTTCCAAGTGCATCCGGAATCAATATTGGCTCCGGATGTACTTTGAACGTGTGTTTCCTTCCCCTCTTGCAATCTGTTGTATCTCAGTTGCAAGAGGTCTTCATTTTCTTTGATTTTCTAAAGAAAAACTAAGGAAAATCAAGATACTTTGTGACTGATCCCCCCAAGGATGAATCTGGTTACATATATATCACCCAAGTAGCCGTTTTTTACCGTTGGTGGTCCTTTTTCTTTTTCTTTTCTTTTCTCTTTTCTTTTTCCCCACAAGATTCGGGCATGAAGGACTTGTCAGTCCCTACTGACCGCTAACTCACTCCCACCTTCCTTTGCTATTTTGTCTCATTCTCCCTTTTTTTTCACCCATTTTTTTTTCTTTTTCTTTTATTTTCTAACATGACAAGTGTCAACTAGCTGTTGAGACTTTTTTTTTCCTAGGCCTTGGATCTTGATCTAGGCCTATATCATGTTCAAGGGGCAATCCGTTATTTCTTGGACTGCAATTATGACACCCGCATGCATATGGGAGCCCCATTTTGCCACCGTTAGCTCCAAACTGTTGACCTTTTTACTCTGTTTTTTCCCTTGGTAGTTTATTTCTCTCATGGGGTCTCTCAAGGCTCTAGTTTCTCTAGTCTGGCTGGTCCGAGATTTATCAGACTGCAGTCTACACCCATCTTCCTCATTTCTTCTCTTTTTTCCCTCTATGGCTCTCCCGTTTGATCCCACTAGTGGTGCTAATATTTTTAGTCATTAGATCTAGATCTCGACAATGCATCTTTCTCAGATGATTCATTCCTCATAATGCCCTCATATTTTTCTTGGGACATCCCAAGTCCCCGACACTTGTCCCGTAATAGTCCCCGACTCTAATCCCGTTGGTGGCCCCGCCGGTCCCCGTGCCAATTTGTGATTATTTTTATTTGACTTGTCGTGGTCCCCGACACTACCCCCCCCACCGTCCCAATTTTATTTGGGACTCCCTTGTACCCGAGAATCTCAATTTCCTCTGCTCCATGTGTCTCAAGTGTGCCAATTGTTCTTGGCCGCGTGATTTTGATCTGGCGATAGTCGTTCATCGTCGTAATTTGATTTTCATGCTTGAGGCTCTCTTTTCTAGTGCCTTGCGGTCGTCAAGGCTCAATTTCTCATGGCCTTGATACTCCCTTGTAGTCCGTTACATCTCGGAGTGCAATGGTGACCCTTTTTCGAGTCTCATTGCCCTCATACTTGCCTCAAAATAAAGCATAATTATGCAGCGCATCCCCAAGTGCATCTGGACCCAATATTGGCTCTGGATGTACTTGAACCATATTTTTGCTTTACTTTTTGTGGTTCGTTGCATGACGGCCTACCTCCTTTTTTATTTGTCTTGATTTTTTCTCCGAAAATAAGAAAAAATCCAGATATTTTGTAACTGTTGCATCCTACGATGAATCTGGTCACAAAATATATCTAAAACATGTGTTTTCTATCGCTCTAGGTGTCCGTTTTTGTCCGTTTTTCTCCCAACTGCATCTAGTTTTGATACAGTCTTGTTCAAGGCACCTAGGCCTCTTTTTGTGGAGAACCAAGCTCACCATGATGTGACGGTTTGCCTTTTTTCCACTCCCACACTCTCCTACCTCTCCCGTTCTCCCTTTAGGCCATTTTTTCCTCACCTTTGCTCACCGTTTTATTCCGGATCACACTAGGACCTCGTTTTGCAGGTTCAGCGTACCTGGGCCTTCCATATTCAAGCCCCTTGTGATCCGTTGCATCCCCTTTGAGTCCCTTCTCAATTTCAAGGCCTAAGAGCCTCGAAATTGAGGTTTCCCTTCTCTTTTTCTAGTCCTTTTTATTTTGGCTCCCAAGGCCACTTATTTTTCAGGTTGCCTGTGGCCTGGACACTTGCTTGGGTGGTACCTACTAGCCCTTTTTGTATCCTCCTTGCTTGGTTCATGGTTCTTAGGCTTTTCTGATGCCAAAATTAAGTGGTCCCCTTGTTGTTGCTGCAATTGCTCTTGCTACTGCTGCGGACCCAGCTGCAAAGGATGTTGCACTTGTGGTTGCCCTGTAGCAGCAACCAACGTTTCGGAAAATGAAGAAGGTTGTACAGGAACCTGCCCACTACTACCTGCTACTAGACCGCCTGATATGGGAATGCCAAACTGGGGAGTAAAGGGTTGCCCTACCTGCTGCAGCGTCACAGTGGGACCTGCAAGCGTAGAGGGAGCTACAACATACTGTGTCTGCCGGACCGGAGGTCGTGGCGCCCGCAGTGCAGTCGGAATCCGATTTTGAGCAGCTATAAGTGCAGCCGGCATCTCTTGCCGCACGGCTTGTACTTCGGCTACACTCAAAAGAGAGTTCTGAAGGGACAGCGTTATAGGATCGAGAACTGACTAATCTATAGCTTCTTACTCAACCTAACTCCTATGTTGCACGCTGGCCGCGGCCGGGTTCGGCACAGGCCGCGGCCGGCGGCCTAGGCCGGGACCCCCCCGGCCGCGGCCGATCGGGGAGGGGGGTTGGGGGGCAGGGAACGGGTTTCGAGCGGGGGGGGGGTCCCTTACCTCCTCGCAAAAATAAAAACATAGAAATTTCAAAAACGGGGGGGTGGATTTCGATGACTACCAAAGAAAATTAAATAAATAGAAAGAAAAAAAAAAAATCATTGATTGACTGTTTTTTTTTTTTTTGATTGATTGATTGATTGATTGATTGATTGATTGGTTGGTGGGGGAGGGGTCCTCCCTCCACTCCACACCGCGAGCACACCTCTCTCTCTCTCTCTCTCTCTCTCGCGCGCGCGCGCGTGTGCAACTTCCACACGCTCCCGCGCAGCTCCCCGCGCAACTCTCCGTGCAGCTGTCCGCGCAGCTCCCGCACACACGCGCGCACACACACCCACACACCCACACACCCACACACACACACACACACACAACCACACACACACACACACACACACACACACACACA
>BFEA01000704.1:713815-728872 GCA_003427395.1 Chara braunii | reverse complement strand
TTTTTTTCTCTCTCTCTCTGGTAGTAAGCCCTTGCTCTCCCTCTCTCTTTCTCTCTCTTTCTTTCTCTCTCTCACGCTCTGTCTCTCTCTCACTCATATCAACAAATGGAAAAAAAAAAAAATTATCTCTCTCTCTGCCCCCCCCTTCCTTCTCTCTCTATCTCTCTTTCTTTCTCTTTCTCGCTCTCCGACTCTCTCTCGCACTCATAACAATAAACGGAACAAAACTCTCTCTCTCTCTCTCTCTCTCTCTCTCTCTCTCTCTTTGTTGTGCGCGCTCTTAGTCTCATTGCTTTGGCTACCTTAGGGCTGTGTTCCCCGTGCCCACGCGGTGTACAATGAGAATGACTCTTCCGCTAGAATGTGAAAAAAGTTTGTTTGCTTTTTAGTTAGTTGAATCCTCCCAGTCGGTATTCGCAACCCTAAGGCTGCAGAATAGTGGGTTTCTGTGTCAAGGTGCCGCATTTTTGGCGACGGGCGACGAAGATGCAAAGTGGGTTCTTAAGGGGCAAAAAAAATTGGGGGACCGGTCCGTGGTAAAATTGCGAACTACCTACAGCTAACTCTGGTAGAACTGAGGTTTTTGGAAAAAGGAAGGACCAGTCCTTGGGTGGAAGTGAACCCTCGAAACAAGTGGGGGGCATTGGACCGGTCCTCAGGTAGAAGCGGACAAAAAAAAAAAGTGAGGGTATGTGAACTCCAAAAGGGTCCTTAGGACTAGGCGTTGAGGCCCATCTTCTCAAAACAGGGAGGTCAGGTGCAACGAAACAAATGTTTTGCAAGTAGCAATTTAGACGATTTTTTGTGCTCGGACGAATCCGCAGAAAAAATTGAAATTTAAAAAATCCAAAGATGAGGTCGTGTTCTTTCCATGAATAATATTAGAACATTTTTAAAAAATCATTTAAACTGTGAAACAATCGTTATGCCTATTCGACACATTTTCCATTTTTGCCACTCAGCCATGTGTGGGCCAACTAAAAAAATACTCCAATTTCAGTGAGTTTTTGCGCTCAGAAGAATGCGTGAAAAAACTTAAAAATTGGAATACTCATAAATTTTGTAGTGATTTTTCCAAGAATAGATCACGACTGCAATTTGACCCATATTTCAGTTTTGCCATTCAACCTCTCCCTCTCTCTCTCTTCCCTCCTTTTTTTTTTTTCCTCTCGCTCTGGTAGCCCTCTCTCTCTCTCTTCCTCTCTCTCTCTCTCTCTCTTGTGTGAGCTCTTAGTCTCATTGCTTTGGCAACCTTAGGGCTGCGTCCCTCGCGCCCACGCGGTAGACAATGTCAAATATCTAATACATTAATACCATACAAATTACCTAAATCCCACACATTCCACACTAATAGATGTGATAAACACAAACACCCTAAGTATCACACAAACACATACACACTAATCTTGACACATACACACAAATAATCCTTTTTTTTCATGCAGCAATCACCCCACTTCTAAACCTCACCAATAACGCCTCCTTTATCAATCAAGCATATACAAACTACGGGTTGCGCACGGTAAGTCAATAGTCGAGCAACCTACATCAGGTATGGCTCCATAGATGGAGCAGCCCGACAGGCAAAGCCTCAATTCGGGCGGTTCTCTTACCACCAAACACGGGTTGTTTTTCTTATTTGGCTTGGTGCTGGGGAAACTGGGCGCAACCCACCCCTTTGGCTGAATGGTAAATGGGTCGCGAGGTCCAAACCTGCCGCCAGAAGCGAGGCTTGGGTTTATGGTTGATGTCCACCGGCATCTGGCTGTCGCTCATGGCATCCAACGAGCGACCATGCTTCGGTTCTGATGTTGTAGTCAGTCGAACTTTGGGCGGGCCCACACAAGAAGCACTCCAGTGAAACCTAACTAACAGATCATGGCTGCATCAGCCGTTAGATCTGCCGTCCCCTGTCGATCGGGCGGTTCGTACGAGCCAAGTTCGTGCTGGTGACGGGCCCGCCATTACGGCACCCCGTAGCCATCGCTTTTCCAAACCGATCGACGGCCCAGTGCCGGTGGAAGGGGTTGGCGAGCAGCGGGCACGGCGAACAGGGAGGCAAACGTCTGCTCCAACCGATTGGGATGGACAGTCGTGGAGCTCCGGTCGTGAGTTGAGTGATCGTTGTGTCATGGTGCGCGTGGTGCGCGCAGTCTTGCGGGGGGCTGGACGCGGAGAGGTCGTGGTACTTCGTGTCGGGTGATTGTTGTGCTGTTGCCGCGGATGGACGAGATCCGCGGCTGGTGACGGTCAAGGCGGACTGTTCATGAGCCATCTGCTCATGGCGGGCTCGGGAGCGTCGGCAGAGAGCAAGCTTAGGCTGTCTGGCACTGCATCGTCTTTCCCTTTGTTCCATGCACTCGTCCGGTCTTAGTTGCTAATTGCATAATCCTGTTGACGACGCGAGGAAGGGGGGAAAAGGCGGGTGCAGGGTGTCAAGGTCAAGTTCAATCTGCTCACAACATTGTCACTGATCGATTTCTAGGCGGTGCGTCTCTCTTCTGCATGCTTGCCTTTCTCCCTCCCTGCGTCTCTTGCAGAGACGCTTTTGTATTATTTCTGGGTTTGTACGGAGAATGGATGGAATGTCTTGGATGTTCTTAACAGAATGACAGGAAGGGTGCGTGGATATATTGCCATCAAGCAGCGGAAGGGAGCGAAAAAGAATGTGGATGGATGGCAACAGGAGGGCTGGGAACGACCGGTACACGAGAGACGCGCAGGTGTTGGTCCTCCGTGGGAACTGAGGGAGGAGAGGCTGATCAGTGACCAAGGAGGTTGGGGTCAGTGGCAGGGAGAAGGTGGCAGGGATGGAAATGCGGGCAGGAGAACGAAGAGACATGTGGGGCAATGGGTATCATCTCTCGCTCTCTGTTGGACTTACGGCTTCCAGTAGCGCGGGCAGCTGGGCAGCTACTGGTGGGGCAGCATTTGGCGGTGTGCAATCTATTGCAGGTTCAAGAGAGGCGGGAGGAGGGCCGTCTTCTTATCATCAGGCAAATGCGCTTCGGAGTTCTGCGGATGCAATCGTACACCGTGGTGCTGAGACTGGAACGATGGAGAGGATCGCTGGTGGGCTTGGTGCTTCTGGTTTCTCTCATGCGCCTCCACCTCCTCCTCCTCCTCTTCGACCCTTTCCTCCTCCTCCACCTCTTACTGTTTCTGGAAGAGAAGGAGGAGGAGGAGGAGGAAGAGCAGAATCCTTTCTGGGGAATTTCGTGCCCCCCCCTGAGCCGCATTCGCTGCCCGCGCACCTATCCCATAATGGACCAGTCTTTGCTACAGACTTCCGAAGATTAGGCGGCGAGGAGGGAGGTAGCGGGGTCGTGGGCAGAGGAACGCCAGAGGGTGGAGAAGGAAATGACGGACGGCGAGAAATGACATTTGACCGCGGCCATGGGCATACGGTGCGGCCTTCCCTGGCCAGTGGTGCGCAATCTGGACTGCTCTCGTCGCATACTGCGCTGAATGGGGGGGGTAATATGGCAATCACAGCCAATTATGGTAGCGCGAGAACTCTTGGAAGTGGGGTCGGAATATTAGCGTCATCTGGCAATGGGTTACGCCCATCACCCGGACCATCACCCTCATCTGGTGTGGCAGTAACGGAGATGAGGAGTACGCTGGACCCGACGTCCACGGATGGATGTTTTGGAACCAGGGAGCAGCAGGGAGAACGCGCACTTGCTTATCCCAGGTACTCTTTGACGCGATCGGTAGTGCCTCCGCCCCCTGAGCTGCCACCTCGACTGCCTGCTCCATCCGCAGGGCCTCCTCGTCCTCCTCCTCCTCCCCCCCCCCCTCCTCCCCCTCCTCCTCCTCCTCCTCCTGCTGGTGTATCGCCACGCAATGGTCCGCCACCACCTGTGTTATCTACACCTCCCATTGCTTCGCCAAGGTTACATACGCCGGTACCACCGCCCCCAGAACCGCGACTGTCCGCCGCCGCGATGAGTGAGAGGAGGGAGTCGGGCTTAACGACGGCGAGTGGTGGTTTCGATGGTGGGACGGCGGCCTATAGAGCAGGAGGGAGAGGGGTGGGTGGAGGAGGAGGAGGGATGACAGCAGCAGGCGGATTATTTTACACTGGAAAGGGTTTGCCGTCTTCTGGGCCTCCTCCTCCTCCTCCTCCTCCGCCCCCTCCTCCTCCTCCTCCTCCTCCTCCTCCTCGTCGTCCTCCCCCGCCTCCATCCCATTCTCTCGAATCTTCGTCAGCCCGCGGTCCTATGAACGAAGCTAAGGATATGACGGGGGCGCCGTTTGATTGTGGGCCGACGTTTCGGAGTCTTGCTGGAGGAGGAGGTGGGGGTCATGACAGAACCTCTCAAATGAAATCATCAGTGCCCGGGTGGAGTGCAGGTGGAGGAGGGTGTTTGTCGTCTTCGATGGCATCTTCATCCTCGTTAATGAGCGACTCCTTGAGTTCTCGTCCACGTGAAGAAGGGAGCACGACGACATGGCTTCTGCCTAGCAGTGGTGGAAGGTTGATGGCATCATCAGAGACCCTGATGCCGAGTTCGCCACAGCTTTCGTCGGCCCATCAGCGACTTCTGGGCGATTGTTGGGCAGTTGGAGGGGGGACCTCTAGACCAGCCGCCGCCGATTCCTCAACTTTTGATCTAATTGGTACAAGCGGCATTGCCCATGAGCAGCCTTTCCAGGACTCACTAAATCTGAGGCCCGGAGCAAGATCGTCGTTCTCGAGGGTATCTCGCGGAACCCATTCTCCTCTTCCTCCTCCTCCTCCTCCCTCGGCGGTGGAATCTTCGGAGGAGCGGCTGTCTTCTGCTATTGCGATCGGGGATATCTCGACCAAGCTTCACGATGCAGTCTCGGCGGCGAACATCAGCGAGAGGGATGGGGCTCGGTGCGGCCTAAGAGCAGGGGAACGGAGTCTGGTTGGCGGAGATGGGTTTAAGTACGAGAACCAGGTGGAGGAAAGGCGTGAGGCGGCGATCGATAAGGACGGGTTGTTACGTAATCGGGAGGCGCATTGGTTTTCGTCTCGTCCCGAAGGCGGTGGTGGTGGACTCGACCTTGGCAGCACCATCTCCAATCTATCCGACGGACGAGGCTGGCGAGGAGAAATGTACGGAGGAGCAGGCTGTCAAAATGCGTCTTTCTGCGATGACAGACCTCGCGACATGAGACTGACCAACCCGATCATGGAGCCCGGTGATGCGGTTAAACTGGGGGCTAGCGAGAGAGGTTACTGCGGCGAAGTCGGATCTGCCATCGCTCCCTCAGCGGGAGGCAGAGGAGGAGGGTTGGCGGGCTCGATGACAAATTTGTCCACCGATCGTGACCTGGCAGCTGCGGCAGCAGCGTCGGCAGTGACTTCAGGAAACGCACACGAGAGATACTGTGGCAGCGGAGGGGATGCCAGCTTGCTGCAAAGTCGAACGGGCACGACGTCGCTGACCGGCATGGACTGCGGGAGTAGTATCCTTCGATACTGTGGAAGAACGGCGGCCGAGAGGACGACGACAAATCATATTGGGGGATTTGGTGAATCGCAGGTAGACGTGAAGAATTCGGACCTAAGGAACAACATCGGGAATGCTGGTCGTAATGTCCCAGATGATGAGTCTGAGCGTAGAGGAGGAAATCGTCCGTATTCTTATGGTGGGGTTGGGTTCAGCAACCTGAGCGATGGAGGTTTTGGGTATGGCAAACATAGAGGGGGGAGTGTTTATGACAAAGAGGGGAAGGGGGGGGAAGTCTCGTACAGGGAGGGGGGGGAGAATGAACTTCGCCGTTGCGCGCCAGAGGAACATCTCCATCATCGGTACAGTTCCCCTGGGACAGGGGGCTATATGAAGGAGGTGGAATCTGATCAAGGGAAAATGACCGGCGAACTTCTGCCGCCGCCGCGGTTCAATGTTTATGTGGAAAACGGATATGTTCCATCATCATCGAGAGTCGCCAAGGGGATGTCGGAATTGGATGACAAAGGCGAGACTGCTGCAGGCACTGCTGCTGATAAAAGGGGTGAGGATGGGTATGGGCGCGTTGGAGCTAGAAGGGGACCGGATGGACATTCATCCGCGTATAGTGGCAGCATGTTCGACGAATCTCAGCGATCCCGTGGGAATTCCATTGCTGGTTTGGGTGACGGTAAGTGGGACCAAGGCGGGAACGAGGTGAGGGATGGATATGGACAACGGGGTGTGGAGGGGGTCGTGGGGGGTTACGATGCGGGCAAGGTCGCGTATCCATCTTCGAATCGACCAGAGCAGTACCATCACCATGTGAGCAACGCGAACGAGTATTATGGCAGCGGTGGGGAGAAGGTGGTGGGTTTTAAAAGTGGCGGCACGGATCGGCGCCATGATCCTCGTCATCATGGGCTGGATGAGACGGTGAGGGCTTCTGGGTATCATCGCGGATTGGCTAGGTCGGCGGGTGAGGTGGGGAGCGTTGGTAACGGAGGAGGAGGAGGAGGAGGAACAGGAAGCAATGTCCGACATGATGATGAGGCGGCGGTCAGGTTTCGGTATGGTTTGGCGGGAATGGGCACGTCAGGAGTGGGTGGAGGCGGGAAGGAGGACGTGTTCCCTGGGGAGCAAGGCAGGATGAGGAGCGGCGGCGGCAACGCTGTCGAGGTCGGGCGGCTGACCGCAGACTTGGATGGCCGGTATCTGGCCGAGAGCCGCGACATTGGTGGTGGGCATGGTGGCAAGAACGAGGACGGCGGGCCAAGTTGGTATGGGTCTCAGCGAAATGGTGGGTGTGCAGTCGGAGGGGAGGGTGTTTCTCCTGGTGGGGGCGCCGGTCGAGGAGGGTTTCCTCCTCGACCTGGTAGGGAGCCGGTGGACTCCTTCGCTGAGCTCTGCAATGGTAGCATCGCCGAGGCTGGGCGGCAACACGGAAATGGTTACAGGGGAACTGCAGGAGTGGGGTTGGCGCCAGACAGGGACACAACCGGCTACGAAGATGGCAGTGGGGGTGTGCGGATGACGATGACCTTAACAGCTCATGGTGAGATGAGAGACATAGATAGAGGGAGGACCGCGGAGAGAAGTTGGCTGGGGCTGGAACCGAGCCAAAGCCCGAGGAGCGAGTTCATCGCGAGGAGAGGAATGGTGGGGGAACGAGAAGGGAGAGCAGTGGATCGACGAGGAGATCCCTGGGCAGTAGAGATGCAGTCATCGGCTGGTATATGGAGGGAGGTGGGGCGGGTGGCGGAGGCAGCGGAATGGGGAAGAAGCGGGAGTAGCCCGCTTCATATGCGAAACACTATGCTGATGACGAGTGATGGAGGAGGTGGAAGAGTGGAAGGGGAAAGAAAAGACGTTTCCCGCCGAAGAAGCCGAAGTAGGAGCAGGGAAAGGAGGTACGGAGGGCACAGCGACGGCGAGAGTGGTGGGGGTGGGGGAGGAACGAGGGAGAGCAGACGGCGATGGAGCGGGAGTGCGGGCAGCGGCGGTGAGTGGCACTGGAGCGATCGGGCAAGGCACCAAGGCGCGGCGGGAGGGGAGGGGGGAGGAGAAATGCCGTCGAATGCCTTCAACAGGAAAATGAACAGGAGCCGCAGCCGAAGCAGGAGCTTGGAAATTCTGGGCTCGATATCGCCGGGGAGAAAAACATGGATGGAGAGGGAGAGAGAGAGAGAGCTGGACCATGTGAAAAGAACCGAGTGTCCCTCCTCCCCTCGACCTCCGGCCAAGGATGGCGGGCTGACTTTTACTTCGCCGGATACCGTGAGTGGAAGGTCAAAGGCGGACGCCGCTTTTGCCTCAGCGGCTAACGATGGCAACAAATCGTGGAACACGACGAGGAGGGAGATTGCGATGGAGGAGGAGGAAGGTGGTCGTAGAACAGGATGCGACGCGACGGGGACCGCGGAAAGATGGGGGGACGGAGGGGATGTCCACAACCGCCACCGCTTTGCGAAGGCGGATCGGTACGGTTGGAACGGAGCTGACGTCAATAGGAATTGGACTGCATCGGCAGGGCAGGGAGGGTGGCAACGCCAGCAGCGAGATAGACTTGTGTTGGCTGGGAGGAAAGGTGAGCAGGAAGGGTTCGGTCGGGAGCCAGTGTTTGGTAAAGCGACCTCGGTGGGCGGCGGCTTTGATCGCGAACGTTCCTCCTTGGATATCGGCAGCGGCAGAAAGTTTGGAGGCGGCATGGATGCAGGAGGTAGAGGAGGGAGAGGAGGCAGAGGAGGGAGAGGAGGAGGTAGGGGAGGTGGAGATTATCATCAGGGAAAGAAGGGGGCGGACGGCGGAGGTCAATTCAATTCCGGTGTGGGGGATGGGAAAAAGATGCTTGTGATCGGTCCACGACCTAAAGCAAGTGGTGCTGACCAGGTGGGCGAGAAAAAGGAGGCGGCGAAGGACTCAAGGACGGACAAAGACGACCAGGAGAGCGGGGAAAACGAGGGCTCCAGGAATGTCGAAGTGGTTGGTGGCGACGAGCGTGCAGCAAAGGACAAGTCAGGCAAAGTCAACTCGGTCGCCGGTGACGCGAAGGGATCATCGTTCCAGGAAGCCGGCAGGGCCAGCCCGTCGGGAAAGGAGGGTGGTAGGAATTGTGCGCCACAACTTGGCAAGCAGGGAAGAAGCTGGACGGGTGTCTGGCCTCTGGTGAAGGACAGGGTCAATGATCATGGAGGGGTAAGGCATGACCGGGAAGCGATGGCAGTGGCACACAAAGAGGGCCAGAGGGGTACAGCAACAGCTCCGGTGGACGTCGACGCAGATGACAAGCAGCGCGAGCAAAAGATTTCCTCGACTTCGAAAAGCAGCAGCGGTGGTGGTGGTGCTGTTCGTGGTAGTGGTTTTGCAGGGGTCGTATCTGGATGTGATGGCGGTCAGATGCAGCAGCGGAGTAGAGGATCATCACCAGGCTCAGCGGCGGCACAGGCAGCGTCATCATCAGGCGCACCGCTTTCGCGACCGGTCGTGGAATCCGGGGGAGGAGGAAGCGGTGGCGGTAAGAGGCGGGGAACCCGTGAGAGGAGCGCGGGGGGGAGTCTATTGCCCCCGTCGCGTTTGGAACTCACCTTGAAGCCACCACGTCGCCCTACTCCGGCAGCTGTCTCTCTGCTAGATGCATGCAGCACAGATCAACCGCTGGAATTGACTCTCAGCCGACAGCCTAAGCCCAATTCCCAGCAGCCTAAGGTCACCACCTCCCAGGCAGAACTCGTGACTCCTCAAGCCAGCGCGCCTTTTTCCTTGGGAAGAGACCAGAAGGTAGGAGGCGTGTTTACCAAGGCGAAGATGAAACCGGGAGCGGCACCTGATTCCGCGAGTTTGACTGCGGAAGGCTCAACACCTCCGGCTCTAGATCTTCGATTAGATGTGCGACCTCGTGAAGAAGGCGCGAGGCCCGTCTCGCCATCGACCGTGATTCTGAACTTGAAGTTGCCTTCGCCTGACAGGGTGGAAGATGAGGAAGCAGGGAAGAAGGGGCCAGTGGAGTTGGGACTGGAGGCGAATGTCGCAGATGGTCTGATCGCCGAAGGGGTGAGGAAGAGCGGAGAGGAAGATGGGAGTCCTCGGCAAGTGGGCGGGGGTGGGGCAGCACAGGGGACGGGAAGGGTGTTTGAGAGTGGCACTAGGTCAACGTCGCCTGCTTCCCGATACAGGAGGAACACAGCAGAGATGGTGCGTCCAGAGAGCGTGGGGCGGAAGGGAGAGGCGGGTAGACAGCAGGGGGGGGGTCTGGGCTTGGGGCGAGGGGAGGCAGGAAGAGGGGGTGGAGCGGGTGGGAAGGGGGGTAGCGACAAGAACGAAACATCGCAGTCCAGCGGTAAGGTGGTGATATCGTCGCCGGTCGTCGATGCCGGTGGAGGCGTGCATTTGAGCCTCGCGACGAAAAGTCGAAAGCTTGACAAGTCAGGGAGTGCCCTTCTGCGGAAGGAAGAGTTGGGAGGTGAAGGCCTTAGCTTGGGGCGACCAGGCGGAGGGCACGGGGGCAAGGCAAGGAAGACGAGGATCATGACCGAAGATGTGGCCGCCGATTTGAGCCTTGCTCATGGAGATCAAGAACCGCCGCAAAACCTTGTCGCTGGAGAAGGGGTTGCACGAGAGGGATGCATAGCTAGTGGGCGACGGAAGGACGTGAACTTGGCGGAAGGAGGGCGTGGAGGTAAGGGCGGTGTAGGAATAGGAAAGAAGAAGGGGGCGTCGTCGTCGTCGTCGTCGCGCAAAGCAGCAGCAGCGGCAGAGATGACAGAGGATGCAGCTGAGGCGGCGGGGGTGGATTTGACCTTGACGTCCAGGAATCGAGTGTCACCGGCGAGAGGGGGTGGGAAGGCTACGAAGGGAAGTCGAACTGTGGCGCCCGCCCCCCCTGGAGACGACGAAGCTGTCCTCACGCTGGGAAGACCCAGGATGAAAAAGGAGGTGGGCCACCCTGCTATTGCAGATTTCCTTAGGCGGGGGCTGAGTGGAAATGCGTGCGATAGTGTGGTCGTGAATGGCGAGGAAGAACAGGAGAGGGATGGCGTGCTTTCACAACAACAGTCCAATGGTGGCAATCCGAGAGTCGATGCAGGTGTTATGCTCGGTGCGACCGAGCCTTCGCCCCGGATGGAGAGTGGGCCTGAGAAGGGGGGAGCAGCGGAGGGCGTAGGCGATTCAAGGGAGGAGGGCGTCAAAGGGACGAAGCCAAAGGCGATGATGGCAGGCAGGGGAAGAGGAAAATCTGGCGCCGGCAGAGGTAGGGGTGGGCCAAGGAAGAAGAAAGACTTTTCGAGCCTCGGAGAGGCGGCAACCACTGTTGTTAATCGGAACCAGGGGTCGGAGGAGGAGATGATGGTAGGAGATGGGCGGGCATATGCCTCAGCGGATGAAAATGCGGGAGGTGCAAAGAAGAAGAGAGTTAGGAAACGAAAGCCAGTGGCGCCGACAATCGGGATAGTGGAGGCCGTGCAGGAGGAAGATACGGTCACGAGGGAGGGGAAGTCGACGGTAGGCAAAGAGGAGGGGAAAAGGACAGAGGGAGGAGCCCAAGCGAGGGACGGTGAGGGATTTGCAGGAGGAGAAGAGGCAGAGATGGAGGGCAAGGGGGTTGCCATGCAGGGTGAGTTGCCTTCTACGGAAGTCGAGGATGGCAAGGCCATCCAGCTAGGAGGAAGGAGTGAGGAGCACGGGGCTGTATCAAGGTACAAACGTCGGGGAGGGGCAGAGTATACTAGTAACAAGAGCTACGAGCAGCGGCATGTCACGAATCAAAAGGGTCGTCAAGGGGATGTGGAGCACACAGAGGTGACTGCAGAAGAGACAGAATCTCACGCAGGGGACCAAGGCCCAAGGGAGCCTGATTGTTTCTCGCACGAAGTCAGATCTGCCGGAGATGATTGCCAAATCGATGCCGCGGCTTATCGTTCGGGAGGAGGGGGACAGTTCTTGGAGAAAGATGGAGAGGAGGGTGCAGACCATCATACGAAACATGGCTGGGATCGTCGAGGCGATGTACTAGTTGAAGGGAAACGAAGAAGCCTGAGAGGCAAAGAGGAGGGGAGGAAGGGGCAGTGTGGGAGAGGCGATCAAGGAGTTGTTGAGGGGGGTGGAGGACGGCAAGATGTCCAGACGGGTAGAGAATGGGAGGTGGTAGCAGGTCAGGCGGGTGTGCAGTGCATTGCCATGGATGATCAGGCAGTTGTAGACAGGAATCGGGCAGAGTGCTCGGGTGGGCCAGAGGGGGAGGGAGTAACTGTTGGAGATATGCAACGGAACGGACTCGGAATATCGGTTGTAATGGTGGTTGGGGCCAAGAAGAATGAGGAGGTTGGCGAAGGAGAGGACAGGCGTTGGAAGGGGGAGAGCGAGGAAGGAGCAGCCGATTCTGACAGACAGCCGAAGGCGGGTGCAGTCGAGGAAGCGCCTGAGCATGGGGAGGGCAAAAAGAAGAGAGGCAGAAAGAAGGTCGAGAAGAAAGGTGACAAGATGGGGGAGGAGCATGGAGAGTACAAGGGGGGAAATAAGAATGTCGGGAAGAGGAAGGGAGAGATGAAGAGAAGGCGACAGCAAGCCCAGGTTGACGATGGGGTCAGAGTGCTGCAAGGTCCGCTGGAAACAGGAGAGATTGTTGACGGGGTTCGACTGCAAGATCCGGTGGAAGCTGAAGAGATTGTCTTTTTATCAGAGGTGGTGAGGAACACGGTCAGTGGAGACGAAGGAAGGTTGAAGAATGGACGCACATCGGGTTTGAAGCCAGTGATGGAAGATGGAACGAAGAAGAGGGGAACGCGGAAGGTGTGGGGTAACACTCGGGGGGGGAAAGCAGATCTGCGGGCCGGGATGGCAGGAAGAGGGCTTGGTAGAGGGGGTGTTTGGAAAAATCGCCCTTTGAAGAAGGGCAGGAATGCCAGACGCGACCTGGATGACTCAGTCAAGGACGACGGAGTGGAAGAGGGGATTCCCTCTGAGAATGAGAAGCAAGGGCTGCACCTTAGCGAGAATATTCGTGGAATACAACATGGTCGTCTTGTTGTTCCCGTGATTGACAACGACGGTTCTGACCCTGTGGTATCGCTGGACAAGGAATGTAGCAAGTCGGAGACTGTGGGTTTACTGGGGCAGGAAGCCAGTAAGCTTACGCCCGTGCCTCGATCGGAGCAGGAACGCAGTGAGTTGGAGCCTGTGGTTTTGCTGGACCAGGAACGGAGTATGTCCGAGCCCGAGGTGTCATTGGAGCCCGTGGTTTTGTTGGAACAGGACGGTAGCAAGTCGGAGGGCGATGGTACAAAGGTGGAGGTTGGCTGCGGAGATGCATCTGAGAAGCAGGAGGATATGGGAGCAAATGGAAACAGGGTGGAGAGGGGTTGGCAACGGAAGCAGGGGGAGAACGAAGTAGACACCACGACCGCAAAGGAAGAGGAGGATACGAACAAGAACAAGAGCATCGCTCGTGCTCGAGGAAAGGAAAAAAGGAAAGGTGCTAGGATCCACGGGCGACTGATGGAGCTGAAGGGTAAAAAAGACGAGATGTGTGGGGAGGGAGGGGTTGCAGATCTCGGAGAAGCAACAGCCGCGCATGGGAGGCTTTCGGAAAACACTTCTCACGGGGATCAAGACGACATACAGCAAGGAGAAGAACTGCCAACTCGGCAGCTTCTAGCGAGGCCAGGGACGGATGGCATGCCCAAGGGGAGGGGTGTAGGGCGAGGAGGACGTGTGAGCGAGCAACGTGGGTCTGCCAAGGCTGGAAAAGGCAGAGGCAGAGGGAGACACATGAAAGGTGTTTTACCCGGTGACGCTCAGTGCAGCGTGGTAAATTTGGAAAAATTTGTCGAAGTGACTGAGGCCGGACCGAGCTCAAGCATGATGTCCTGCTTCTTTTGTGGAGAAGGCCCTTCACTCGATCGCGGGGAGTGGCATGCTTGCTGCTGTGGGGCTCCTGTCACTGAGTGTGATTGCAGCTTGGTCAAGAGAAGGTCAGCTCGCTTCTGCTTTTATTGGCCCTCTTGTCCTCCTCGCTTCTTCTTCTTCTTCTTCTTCTTCTTCTTCTTCTTCTTCTTTCTCCTCCCATTCCTTGTAAGTGTGTCCCCTAGTTGCTTGCTAATTTTGGTCTGTTCATGCTGATAAAGTCTTCGTAAGCACACATCTACCTGCAGTAGGCCCGTGAAGATCAGGACCAGTCTTTTGCATGCATAATAACACGGATGATATCTATGTCACTCTTGGGAAGGTACATTGGAAACCGATACCTTGGTGAAGTTAGCGTTTGACGAGGAAAAAGAAGAAGAACCAGCGAGCTTAGCTGAGTTGGTGCAACCACGCACTCGTGAAATACAGACCCAAGTTTGAATCCTCATGGATGGACCATGAGGAAAAAGAAGAAGAACCAACGAGCTTAGCTCAGTATTTACAACCATGAACTCTTGAAATAGAGACCCAAGTTCGAATCTTCATGAAGATAGATGAATGGAATGCATTGATACTCAATTACCTGGGGCCCGTCACTAGATGATGATATCTCAAGGCCATCGCTCTTTTCTCCAAAAATCAAAAAAGAAAAGAAAAGAACCCGGAGGAACGTGTTACGTGACAGCGTTTCCCTGAGGCATGTCACAGCGATGCAACGTTCGAGGACACTAAGCAAACGTTTGGGGAAGCTTTGAAGCCAGGCCACCCTTTTCGTTGCCAGACTTGCTTTCACCGACATAGGAAAAGCTTTAGTGGAACAATAGTTACGTTACTGATAATGTATCTTAAACCACCAGTACTCGCTAGATTCGTGCCTGTTAACGCGCCACGGTTTTAGGAAACGTACGGGCTACTACAGGAGCGCCCAAATTCATCTGACTAGAAACGTTTGTACGTTTTTTTTCTTTTCTTTCTGCGGCCGGTAGCTGGGCCAAGTACTGGTGGTTTAATAGGTCTACCAAGGTAGATTGACACCGTTCTGGGCTTACACCATCAACTCACAACGTTTTACCTCGAACCTTTAACCTTAGCTCGGACCCGCATGACTTCGCTTCGAACCTGACAGTCTTCCGCCGAACAAAACGCACGTATGTACTATTCAACTTTCCCAGGAAAAGTCGATTTCTCAAAGTTGCTCCCTCAAATCCAAATAGTATGCACGTTTGTTGTATGTTACCATCCCGGTCATTTCCAAAGTGCAAATTCACAATGAAAGACAATGCCACCAAATTGCGAAGGAAATGAAAGCACTTGCAAAGAGATAAAGACCGGAGGAGAGAGAAAGAAGAAGAAGAAGAAGAAGTACACCAGCAAGACCAATGACAATTTCCCCCTTCTCTCTCCACCTTCCTCCTCCTCCTTCAATCCGCCAATCTTATTCTTCTCTCAACAATAATAATAACAATGAATGGATGTACCAGAATCAATATCCGAAGTTCCCCCTTACTGCTGACTCAACTCGCAACACAACAACAACAAGAAAGTCCACCATRGCCATGGCTTCCCTCCTTCATCCTCCTCTCTCATGCATAGGCCATGGCGGACTACYGGGAGGCAGCTATGATGCYGCACTGATGTCCCAAGACAACCCAAAGCAGCTATGCCGCTGCTTGACTTGGTCCGCTATGCCTGACTCTGCCTTGAGCTGCTCTGGTGCAGCGCTACCCCAACT
>BFEA01000704.1:679697-698718 GCA_003427395.1 Chara braunii | reverse complement strand
AGAGAGAGAGAGAGAGAGAGAGAGAGAGAGAGAGAGAGAGAGAGAGAGAGAGAGAGAGAGAGAGAGAGAGTCCATCAACTGCTTGGCAAACGTTCCATTTTTATTGCGGGTGGAGTCGCAACAGGTCCCCTAGTATAGAATGAAAGCTTCACCAGTGTGCCATCATGTACAATAAACGGGAAAATGTAGGTTTTACTTGAAATCACCTCCACACGCCAACCTGACCAACAGCAGGGACACTTTCGGCAAACAGCAGTTCGGTGAATTGCTTGTGTGTGCAGATCTGAAGAAGAGTTCTTACGAGAACTGGATTTCGGATCACATGAGATGGAACATCATGCAGCATTCTACGGATCAGTACATCTGTTCTGGATAGACCCTTTTTCTCCTTGTGTGTGAAGCTGCAGCAGGTGATCTACTGCTAACAATAGGATCCTATTTATAGAGGGAGCAGGACCTGGACTGTGTTTGGAAGCATTGCCCTTCTCGTTATGTCGAGGACAACTTTTGCAAATGGTCAAGGCAAGGGATCCCTGCGGGTACCTGCTAAACCAGCTACACATGGAAGTCTTCTAGGTACTGACAGGTCGTGTTCTGAGGGGCAGGTGGTGGGGCTATTGATGAACATATCAGAAACGGGTTATCTCCTTTTCCGATGCTGTGACTATTTGTCGCATGCTCTGATTTGCCATCTTCAGAAGTATACAACTGTTGTCCCTCATTGCCTCGTCCATTGGTGCGTGATGGGCTTTGGACAAGTTTGGCTGCCTGGCCAATCAATATCCATATGCCGCTCTCATGTTCACTCCCACGCATACTGCAGCTGAGGTGACGGGCAACAGATAAAGCTTCTGATTTCCTTTGAAAGCCTACAAACGGTTTATTAGAGCTAGCACAGTGATGCACCTGGCCTGACTCCAATTGAGACAGTGGCATGCAATCAATTTACCTCGTTTCCATGGACGATCAGAGAAAGTTTCCAGAGAACAATGACTATGCAAAACAGTCCATGGTGACTGAGCAAAAGTTTCTGATGATTGAGCAATGCAGGGTTCTTCGTGACCGTTTGCATTTCTGGACTTGATTTGTTTTATGTGCAGGGAATTCGCACTCAAGTGGGGCCAGCATGTCCAGTGGCGGCGAAAGAAGAAGAAGATGGATGGAAAGGAAGTTGGAGTACAGCTGAAATCCGATCCGGGGCTATTTTTCCCTGGGAAGGATGTGGCAGACAGGGATTTAGATCGGCACATAGTTGTGCACAGGCTTTGTGGAGAGTACTCGCCACAAGTCTACATGGAGGATTCTGCACTGGTGAATCTTACTCAATGCATGAAGTTGAGTTTGGCACAGGTTGGTATACAAAGCAAATATCTTTTAGCATGTGCATTGGTTTATTTATGGGGTACAACATTTCATGTGGGAGTCAGGTCGGATTTCGGCTCCATTTGGCATCCACAAATAATTGTAGCGACCCCAGACTGAAAAAGGTGTCTCTACAGGCATTTCCAACGTTGCCTGGGTTTGCTGACCGGCACCTGGCCAGGTCAGACAGCCTCGTAATCCCGGTCATAACATACACATGTATCTCCATTCAGGCGGATCGATGCGGCTAGGGTCAGGAGCGTACTAGCGGTCGTGCCGTTGGGTATTTATGGCTGAGTGGGTGTGGAGAGTGGGTTTTATGGCTGAGTCAGACTAGTTTCTCAGTCTTACCGCCATTCTTGTCAGGGGTTTGAACTGACAGTCTGCTAGTATTGCAGGGGTAGTGTGAGTAAAGTCGACCACTTTTCTCAGGGGTATCACTATCTCTGAGCACGCAGTCAAATGCATCCTGGGCAGACTGTCGTGGTTCAATCTCCTGCTGAGTCAGTGAAAGCCCGGTGAAACAGTCTGGCACAGTCATGCTTCGTGTTCTGTGGAGTTGTGGATAGCGAACATGACAACACAGAAAATCCGATGAAACAGTCTGGTACTGCCCTGTTTTTTTTTTGTGTTTTAAATAGCGAACATGACAACATGCACACACACAGACTGTTCTCGTCAGGGTTTGAACTCACAGTCTGCGAGGGTTGCAGTGTCGGTGCGAGTAAAGTCAACGAGTTTTCTCGGGAGTCCCCATCCATCAGTCAAATGTATCCCGGGAAGACTTGTGGAGGGTCAACCTACTCATAAGTCAGTGAAATTCCGATGAAACGATCTTAGCACAGTCGTGCTTTTTTTTGTTGTTGTGTGTAGCAAAGATGACACATGCAGTCACAGATCATTCATGGGCCTCGGTTGGAAAACAGCAAAAGTGTGCACACATTTTGGCTTGTTAAACCACCAGTCCACCTGAAGCTAAATTGACGAACTGAAATTTGCATTTTTCCAAGCCATTCCGCTACAGTAACAGCAGTAAAAAAAATATCTTGTGGCGCCGGTACCGGACTGTCTTTTGGACGTGAGGCTCAAAAGGGAGGCCGTGTACTCCCATTGTTGCGCTTTTGGTTCCGCGGTAGACCTTGCGCCAATCAGAATGCAGCGATGAAATAGCCGTTTGAGCAAAACATCAATCCTCTTTTTCTTTTGAAACAACATGCGGAATAAGATATATCTATGCATCCGGGGTGAAGGGATTGCTGTGTGATTGTTAAAAACACACAGAATACACCCACATAAACACATGCACACACACGCACTCACACTTCTGGCTCAACCACACAAACGTGGGGAACGTTGCATTTTCTATTATATCGCCCGTTTTTACATTTTTGGTTTCATGGATGGTTTGTGAATGCAACGAGCGAGAGAGTTTGGGGTTCCTGACAACACCCATTCAGGTCCTGCTAGCTCTCTGTCCTGGCAGATTTTAGCGGCTAGCATGGGGCTTGTACTAGCGAGCTATTCGTGGGGAGCAGCACGTGCTGGAAACCGGGTCCAGCGTCCCACGAGCTATTCCATTTTGTGGTTGGATGATTGAGTGTTGTTCTTTATCCATGCATGGCCTAATTCTTTGCCCTGCTGTAGAGCATGGCCTGTCTCTTGATGAAGGCAGGTCTGTGGGTGGCCACAAGCTTTTTTGGGCGGGAATGTCTGGTTGGAGTTATGGCCACAGTATCTTCACGAGGAAGCTCAGAGAGTCTTTGCTGTGGGTGTCACTCCCATGGGCTGCTCTTTTGGAGCACATGGAAGATGCTTCTGATGTCACGTGGAGATTCCGCGGAGTTATTTTGTGGCTTTGTGGGCCGGCTCACAGGGCTCTCCCAATTCTTTTGGACTATTGGGAGGTTTGGTCGGTGCTTTCTTGTTGGTAGAGCCTTCTGTGTTGTGATGCACTGTGGTTTGTGTAAGGTAATTTGTTAAGGACATTGCCTTCTGTCCTCCCATCGTTATACACATGAATGTTTGGACCTGTGCCTGGTATGTGATTGTATGGGCCAGACAGGAGTTGTATGCTTTGGCGGCAGACAGGTGAGTGGGTGCCTGCATAGCATGGCAAACGTGTTTGCCCACGTGAACGTGTTCGCGCGTTCACTCGAACAGCTCACGAACGTGTTCGGGTGAACAAAAAAACAAATTCGTAATAGATGGGTAGCAGCTGTGATGCCCATGTTTCGTTGATAGATGAGACAAGGGGTGTAGCCCTGTAGGACATACTAAGTAGATAGTTCCACATGAAGAACCAATTAGAACGTAACCTGCATGGCCAATAGACATATAAGCTAAAAGTTTTTTTACTTTTAGCTTATATGTCTATTGGCCATGCAGGTTACGTTTTAATTTAACTTTAGCTTATATGTCTATTGGCCATGCAGGTTACGTTTTAATTGGTTCTTCATGTGGAACTATCTACTTAGTATGTCCTACAGGGCTACACCCCTTGTCTCATCTATCAACGAAACCTATCTGCCTGTCTTGTGTGAGCCTAGCGCTGTGAGCAATGCTTGCTGTGGTACAGTAACATGTCATTGTGGAGTATACAAATGGTAAATTTGTTACTGAGTGTTGTGGTCGTCTGCTCTTTTGCGTATTGGACTCACATGCTCTGATGATATTTGATCCGCATGCACTCCAATACTTGTATTCCTCTGTAGCTTCATAATGCTCACCAGAATGTCTCTCTCTGGGGTCGGGGGGGATTTGCGGTATGTGATGTTTCACCCTGGCTTGTCCACTTGCAGAAATGTACTGAATGCAAGAAGACAGGTGCAACGCTGGGCTGTAGGGTCAAGAAATGCCGCAAGGTGGCACATTACTGGTGTGCACGTAAAGGACACTGGAGAACTTTCGATTTTCTTAAGGTGATGTTAGTGGCATGTCCTGAACACTACCACGTGCCCGAGCAAGTGGAATCAGCGCAGAAGAGGTCAGCCACATCTGTTTTCCAGGAGATAGTTCATTGCATAATCAAACCCTCTGATGGCCTCGCAGAAGCAGCCAATGATCCACCTCCTTTGGAGGATCAAAGTCAGCCCAAGGGTGGACCTGAAAATGATCTCGTGACTGGTGCGGCAGGTGTGCAGAGAGAAAGCGGATGTGATGTTGGAGCAGAATTGGAAGGACATCATCTTTTGCTGGGAGAACAGTCCATTGGTGAACTGGGCCAAGATGAGGCAGATGGTGTCAAACGGAAGAGGCCACGCGTTGGAGGGGATGAGGCTGCTGGACTACATGGAAATCTGATTGAGCACGAGCAGTGCCAAGTAATGGGTCCAAGTAGCACCTGTGCTGGTGTTGCCACAGATGTACAAGCAAGCACATTATCTGCTCAAACAATACACGATAACAATTCACTTCCAAGTCAGCAAACTGATTGGGATGGGAAGCTGAAGAAAGACAGAGCACTAGATATAGGAGGGAAAGATATGTTTCTGGACTCGTGGAAATTCTGTGACACAATTAGTCCCGAAGCAGCACAGTGTGTAAAGGAAATCAGAGAGCTGTATAATAGCCCTGAGTGGGTTCAACATCGAGTGAGACAAATCAAATTTAAAAGCTCGAGGAAGGAAACATTTTTTATGAAGGTGAGCAGTGGAATTCCATTCAAGTAATAGCATATTTTTCTGGCAACTGTTGTGCACGTGACACATGAAAACCACCGATGCTTCCGAAACATACACCGATGCTTCCGAAACATACTTGTGGCCCACATCGTGCACGCCCAATGTGCAGTGCACATTGCATGTGAATGTGTGTGTGTGCCTCTTTGTGGTGGGGTGTTGAGTGTGCTGGCACACCCTCCCCCTCCCCCAAGAGAATTGGCCATGCAAAAGAAAAGAAGGGTCCAGGGGCATGTTCGGTACCACCCATAATGTGTCGTGTGAGTGTGAGTGTGTGTGTTTGGGGGTGGGGGGTGGGGGGGAGCATTTAGACCGCGTACAACTACTCTAGATCGGAATTCCTTTTGCATTCATGGCCTTCTGGTGTACTTAAGTAGCTGTTACCACATGTTTTATTGGACTCTTGTTTTTATGGACAATTTCTCAGTTTGTGTGTCATCCTCACCATCCTTGTGCATGTGCCAGGCTAATGAGTGTTGCCGCAATACTTAATGAAGCGAGAAATTTGCAAGTGCACCCTGAAACAGGTGGTGGCAAGAAACGTTTTTGTGTGTGAATGGTGGTGGATGTGTCTTGCTGCGTTCTCTGTGAAGGCGCTTTCACCATTTTTCTCGTTTCGTGAGCAGTGTGGCAAGGCCCAAACTTGTATCTTTCTCTTCTCAATGTGTGTGTGTCATTCTGCCTGTTTTGATGTTCGGAATGAACGTTGAGCAGTTCCTTTTCTCACATTGGCTGGAGTAGCAGCATAGTCAGTTGTAGTTTCCTTTGTCTGCCTTCCGTACAAGGCAGACATACTCAAAATGATGCTTTATCTCATCCGCCCCTCTTCACAGCATATTGGGACTGGGCGCAATAAAAACAGTCAGAGCTGATGCTTCCCACCTCAACTCTCTCTCTCCTCCCCCCCCCCCCCCCCCTCCTAGCCCGCCCCCCTTCTTCTTCCCTCTCTGTGTTTCCATGGTCGTTAACCCCCCTGTCATTTATTATTATTTTATTTTTCTGAAAGGGGAAGTGCAACCAGACTCGTCTTCTTCCTTACTCAGCATGCATGAAAACAGATGGCAATCACACTGGCGCCAGGCGTCCACACAACGCTCAGAGATATCGAGGCCAAGAACACAGTTCAGATTCAAACTTGCTTCCGCATGGCTCACAGGCAGAATGAATGAATGACTGGACACTGCCTCTTGATTTATACTTTGGAGGGTCGCTGGTCTGCCCCTTTCCACCGGGCCCAGGGTGCACACCGTGCCACATGGTACTTGCTGACTGGACAAAGTGCGACTGGGACTGGGTACCGCTGGACTAACCACTTGCCCACTTGCCTACAGACCTTCGCCTAAGACTACCCGAAGGGTCACTTCGGGACCTTCCGGAAGGCTGTGGACTTGACCCTTCGGTACCGTAGCAGCTACGACCTTGACCTTTCGGTACTGTAGCAGCTACAAACTCTACCACTGCTAAGACTTTTAACCTACAGGTCTACTGTTCGAGACCCGCTGACCACACTACCTACAACGCGCAGACAGGCGACTTTCAAGATGCAGGTTGCGGGTTCAAACACACACAGTGCAACGAATACTGTACACGGGTTGGGCGAGGTCCAGGGATCGAGCCCTGGGATCTGCATCTGCTGCCGTAAAGGTGAAAACCATTTCAGGAAGCAGGTTTAATACATTTATCATCAATGCTTACTTTGGCCCTGATACTGCCGAAACCTACCGACCACCTCATCTGTTGGGATTCCCCCACAGCCAGGACCCGTCACGTGTGTTATGTCTAGTATTGTCTTAGAAGGGTGGGTTTCAAGGAGATGCCCACCTTTGTGGGATGGGAGCCATAGGAAGTCTGGAAACTGTACTATACCGATGCAACTTTGTGGTTGTACACCTATTCAGCTACCAAGACAGGCCTCCAAACACTATCTCACCATTCATTTCCGCTGAACACAGTCTCACTGTCCAGTCCGCCTTTCCCAATTATTGTTACGCCAGCTAACCCCCCTTCTCCAACAACCATTGCGCCATCCAATCCCCATCTTCTTATGACACTCTGGTGATCTAGTCGCTCTACGCCAACAACCTCACCATCCATCCATCCCTCAATTGGAGTGATTCCTTAGTGACTCGATGGCAAGTGGAGTGTCCAGTATTGAAAAGTGCATATGGGGGAGAGAGGGATTCAGGAATAAGAAGAGGAGGGGTTCCCATTTACCTTTTCCTATTTGTGAATCTCGCCTCTGTGGACGACATAGTATCCAGCATTGCAAAGCAGATATGTGGGGAAGGGGAATCCACAAATTATAAAGGAAGGGATGGCATAGTATCTCGCCCTTTTCGTATTCGAGAACCTACCTTCTGTGAATGACACTCTTGCCATCTAATCCCCTACTCGATGACAATAGCTGAATATCGCCATTCATCCCTGCCCGGATGAGAAAGATTTATCAAGGACAAAGATGCGAAGTGTCCAGCCTCAAAGAGTAGATCGGTGGGGGAGGTGGGAAAGCAAACAAAAAAGAAGGGGGATGTTTCCGAAGCCATACTCTTGCCCCACCCCTCCTTTGACTCATGACTCTTTTCTCTCTCTCTTCTGTGTGTGTGTGTGTGTGTGTGTGTGTGTGAGAGAGAGAGAGAGAGAGAGAGAGAGAGAGAGAGAGAGAGAGAGGGTGGCATATTAGTCAGCATACCTCGAAATACTAGGAGGAGCAATAATATTGAGAAGACTAGCCTCAATACCTTCCTTGGGAAGCTCCTTGGTGTTAGGCACTAGAGAGAGAGAGAGAGAGAGAGAGAGAGAGAGAGAGAGAGAGAGAGAGAGAGAGAGAGAGAGNAGAGAGAGAGAGAGAGAGAGAGAGAGAGAGAGAGAGAGAGAGACGCTGCTGCTCAACTCAGAAGAGTCCACCACAGAGTCTATACAGTCCACCATCGAGTTTATAAGTTGCAGTAAACAGATCATAGATAGATGGCCAGAAACAAGTGGAGTCCAGGGGTTGTGTGTGTGTGTGGAGAGAGAGAGAGAGAGAGAGAGAGAGAGAGAGAGAGAGAGAGAGAGAGAGAGATTGTCTAGTTGATTGAGCCAATGGACTCTACTGCAGAGTTGGTAGAGTTGATTAAATGGATGCAATCGATAGAGTTTATCATTTTTAGGCAGAAAATGGCTCTCAGTTCTTTGCACGCTCACCCTCAATTTTTTGCGGGGCCCAGTTTGACCCACAAAACCAGACCTGGATGCTGGGTGGACTGTCTGGATGATTGTCCAGATGTCCGCATTGCAGCTGTGGTATGTACATGTGGGTTGTATGTGTGTTCAATGTGGATGGGAATCTGAGAACAAGATATTGTGGTCTGTTTATTTTCAACTCACCTTTTTGACTTCTATGTGATATATTTTTTTTGTGAACAGAGGTACTTACGCATCGAGCCAGTGGCTCATATATCGGCAGCTATGTCTGAGCTTTTTGGCCGTTCTTGGGACTCAGGTACTGTATATCTTTTGCAATATCCAATGTACATGTAGAACCTGTTCTCTTCTGAAAACCTACCTATGCCGTTGAGGATGGGCAGAGAAGTCCCTTTCTTTTCCTGTCTTTTGATGTCTTTTCTGAGTTGTTCATTTGCTGTTATACTGGTCTCTTTTATACGATGTGTGCCTGCATACTTGGGCCCAGTTCTGTGGTGTGCTGTGTGGTGTGCAAATAATGGAAATAGGAAAAGACTATGATTATGGTTATGATGACGAGTGAGAGGAGGAGGTCGGAGGGCTACCCTTTGTCAATGGGCAGCAGTGAAGGGGCTGGCATGATGTCCTTGGCTCTGCATTTATACACCAGGTCTAATGCTTAGGCTCTGTTGTAAGATCAGACAGAAAAAGTCATGCGTGGTAATAGGAGCACCACTTAAAACCACCAGTACATTTCACCGCTTGAAAAACTATTCCACGGTGGGTTACGCGGAGGGCAAGCGGGCTGGCGTTGATAAATTTCAGCGGCGCCCCGTTTTCTGTTGCGGGCCTCCGAAACTGCCCGCGGCCGATGTATGGGAAAGGTATTGGTGGTTTAAGATGAAGGGTAGTATCTGCCAGGAAATGGCCCATGGGTTTTCATGGTGACAAGATGAGAAATTAGCATGAGACTAATGAGAACTAGCACAGTGGAGGAAAGTAAATAAAGCAGTGGACTGAGGACGAGGGCTGCTGCAATGCGGTAACAGCAGCTTAGCAATGGTGGGTCAATGGCAGCCACCCCACGGCAAATGTAATCTGTGATGCTGGCCAAGTTTGCTAGCTGACGCAGATAACCCTGCACAAATGTAACTGGTGATGCTTGGCAAGCTTGCAGGCATGACAGAGATATTTTTGAGAGGGGGTAGTACTCATAAGTAGAGATGGAGGAGGGAGGAGAAGGGTATAGAGATGGAGTCTTGATTTAGTGCTGGAGTAAAAGCTCCAGATGGGGAGGGGCATCAATGCAACGAGTGTGCATGAAACGTAGGAAGGGAAAAAACCATTTGATTATGCAATGAAATCATTAGCGGTGATTAGTGTCCCCTTTGTGGGAGTGTAATAGAGGTAAAGGGTTTACCTGTTCAATCAATCTACAAAGACGGAATATGTCCCTTCTTCATTTTGGGAATATATATTTCTTCCTTTCCCCTTTTCGTACTGCCTCTCAGTTTCTCACTTGTTTTCACAGTGTCCTCACCATACAAGTTTCACTCCCCCCCCCTCAATTGGATAGCCACTGCTAAATGGTGGCAGTCTCGTCATGTGTACTATCACCATCCCTGGCGCAGGCATCCACGTCTGTGCCCTTTGGCCGTGCAAGCACATGCCCGCTGAACTGATAGCCAATGCTCGAAGGGATTGTCATTCACCATGTCCTTGCCATCCATTGAAGTCCAGGCTGTTGAGCCTAACCATGGGTCAACAGCCACTGGCTGAACTCACCTTGTTCGTGGCTGGTTGGTCACATTTCGAACAGAAGTATTCTCATGGCTTGGTGGGAACTAAAGTATTCTCATGGCTTGGTGGGAACTAAAGAATGGATAGATGCATTATGGCTTTGGAGTTACACTTGGCCTGAGGCGTTTCGCTGTTGGGTTACTGGCTGTCAGTCAAGGCAGTGTGCACCCTCTTGGGGAGCAGTCTGCCTTTTGATGCAGCTTCCCTATCGATATCTTAGCCCACTTAGCAGATGAAAGGTTTTCTCTTTGTGGCATTGCTAGTGTTTTGGGAACAATTTGATGGTGGGCAAATCCAGTTAATGGGCTTGATAGGGACAGTCAGTGCTACACTCTTCAAGATCCATGCTACCATTGGCAGAAGACACCGGACCGCTGCCCCTTCGCCCCACCTAAGCATGTTCAGGGCTGAGCACCCCTGGGCATACTGCAGGAGGCCAGCTGGACGTATTATCACGAGGACTGTGTCTCTGAAGGGTCTTAACTGCTCTGTTTTTGGGTAGGTGCCTTGACGGAATAGGAACTGTATGTGGGGATGCTTCGATGTAGTCTCTGTTGATTAATATGGTTGACCACTATTTTGTGGGTAGGGTCTGTTACATAAGGTTTTCTTTTCCCCCTAAACCAAGCTATATTCTGAAGAACCCATCTCCCTATTTTCAGCTTGGGAGTGGTGTTTCCAAATTGAGCTCGTTTGTTCACTTCCCTTTTAAGCTGTAATGAATATGATCACTTCACTCGAGCATGCACTCAGCTTAGAACTTGTCGGGTTCGTTATGGCACTCTTGATGGTCATCAGAGCAGTTCTAAGCCAGAAATACTATATTGCCTAACACCAAGGAGCTTCCCAAGGAAGGTATTGAGGCTAGTCTTCTCAATATTATTGCTCCTCCTAGTATTTCGAGGTATGCTGACTGATATGTTGGCTAATTGAAAGAACCAGATTTTCTCGGTGCTCTAGGCCATTTGCAATTATATGTACTGTCGTGGCCGCTACTGTGGTCTCCCAAACAGAAGGCATATCTCAACCAAATGCGCCCTGAATACAGCTATGATGACCATGTATAAGCCATAGAGAAGTCATTATAGCTGTATCACACCTGGAAGTTGCCCTAAATAGAGTTATAATGACTAGGCCTTCTATGAAGTGGAAGATCACATCATTTTCTATTTTATGCGCACTCACCTGCCAGCGACATGCTGCCAGACCTCTGCCACCACAACTGACTCAAATGTTGTGGCTCCTAACCGTTGTCCATGGACAAGTCAAGGAGGTTGCATTGGGATGCTTGACCTCCCAGCTGCCCTTGTGGACTCTGCTTCCCTGTCGTTGGATTAAAGCACCAGTACGTTTCCCATATATCAGTGGTGGGCCTCTCACTGCGACTTTCGGAGTCCCGAAACACCAGAAGAGCTGCCGATGATGAAATTTATCAGTGGTGGCCCGGCCCCGAAAGTTTCCTGTGTATACCCCCCTGGAATTGTTTTTCAACCGGGGAAAGGTACTGGTGGTTAATCTACTCCAGAGCCTTTGTCTTTGTGCCAGGTCTTCCATCCTATGCCCTGTCCGATTGCACACGGGTTATATCCTTGCTGTGCGTGTAAGTGTATGGTATGGGACGGTATACACATGATGTCCAGAAAATGACATTAGATGTCATGAAGATCACTTCTGAGGATGTCTTTTGGCTTGCCTTCTCCCCAACCAGTGTAACTTGTATAACAGCAATTTGTATGTTGGGTACATCGTGCTCACAATGGCTCCTAGGAAACTCTGGTTGGACATGCTTGTTCCACTCGTACACCTTTGGGTACATATGGAGTTCCAGGCTACACCGGGTATCTTTGATTGGATGTGCACGTTGTGCCCCGCCAGGCATAACTCTTGCCTGAGAGGTTCTTGAACCCTCTTGAAGACCTTGGCAGTCAACATTGGTTTGTGTTAAGTGTGCCTGCCACCGAGTTTGTGGTACTATGCACCAATTTTAAGGTATGTCAATCTCTTCCTTTCAATTTCATGAAGCTGATCATATTGGGAACAAGGACTCCCTGCCACGTGGGCTAATAAGTTTGTCGTGTTGACGGAGTTGGAGCTAGGTCTTGCCCCGCTATGACTGCAGTATACGAGGCTGAGGAGCTCCAGCAGCATGGATCTACCCAGAGTAGATCTTCTCTGTTAGCTCCAAACGGTCTTACGTAACACTTCCCCTCACGAGGAAGAGGTTTTTAAATCCTATCTGCTGTAGGGGTAGGAATGCTGCCATCTTGTGCACTTAGAGGGCTGCGATCAAGTTCGGCTTATGAGGTGTGAAGGGGCTATGCAGCTGCTGCACAAGATTGAGTTCCATTAGTTTGGGAACAAGGACTCCCTGCCACGTGGGCTAATAGGTTTGTCGTGTCCTTTGCTTGACGGAGTTGGAGCTAGGTCTTGCCCCGTTATGACCGCAGTATACGAGGCCGAGGAGCTCCAGCAGCATGGATCTACCCAGATTAGATCTTCTCTGTCAGATCCGAAGGGTCTTACGTAACACTTACCCTCACGAGGAAGAGGTTTTCAAATTCTATCTGCTGTAGGAGTAGGAATGCTTTATCTTGTGCACTTAGGGGCTGCAATCAAGTTTGGCTTATGAGGCGCAAAGGGGGTATGTCGCTGCGGCACAAAATTGAGTTCCATTATTTGGGCGTTTTTTTTTTTAATTCTGGAGCTTTTGACCGAACATTCCTAAAAGTATCATAGATGTTGGGGAGGTTCTACTGTTGTTGGGAAAAATGTTCAGAAAATTGAACATTGTTCCTTTACCTGCATATGGTTGCCTCTCCTCACTGTGACCTGGCAGGCCCGACCATTCTAGCTGTGAAGGGCAGGGCTGATGTAAGATCAAGTTCAGCAAAAATAGGGTCGGGTGGACAGGAGGCTGCAGTTCAAGTAGCTGTTTGCGAGTTCGCACCTGCCAGCGTGTACTATATAGGCGTGAGCTTCGCTATATTGTAAACACTGTGTGAAAATGCTAATGGATGACATTGATATAAGGTTGATGAAATGTTTGATTTCGTAGTGTAGACAGCGTGCTGTTGCTAGTTGAGAAAAGCAAGTTTGCACGTTCATGTTTCGCTTGAGGATTACATTTGCATCAGACCCTCATGTTTTTTGGATATTGTGTAGTAATTTAGTAAATTAATTCTTCCAAAGACCGGAAGATTTGATTGACATCAAGAGCTTTGAGAACGTGCGACTTTGGTTATCAAAGGTAGACCCATAAAACCTATATGAAGTTGTTGGTGATGGTGAGTACTGTAACCTTGCCTGCAAACAGTAATCCGAGTCGCACGGATCTCGTTATGTTCTGTTAAACCAGTAGGACCCCACCTAGGTATACTTTTTTGGCCTTCAACATCTTGGAGGCCATGTTTACCCTTGAAAGAAGGCTGGGCAGGTGGTCTGGATGAGGGTCCTTGAAATCGAGCTGACTTGGGTGGCTTTGAAGGAAGAAAAAAACAGAAGCAAAGAACCTAGGTATACTTTTTTGGCCTTCAACATGCTTGGGGGCCATGTTTACCCTCGAAAGAAAGCTGGGCAGGTGGTCTGGACGAGGGTCCTTGAAGTCGAGCCGGGTAGGTGTTGAAGAACAAAAAACAGAAGCAAAGAACTCAGCGCTCTGAACGAGGGGAAAAAAAAAGGAAAGAAAAACGAGAGACAGCTGTGAGGGATAGAGAGAGGTGTAAATAGTGCCTTCTGACAGCTGTGATGTAAAACACGAGATATGAGAAGTAATAGCATGCTCAAACAGAATGGATAGGGACACAAAACCCTCCAGATCCAGCCAAAATGTCTTCCAGGAAATTATCCAGAGTGCTGCAATCAGCTGCTAGAGGCCGTGAATAATGGACCCTTTGTCTACCCATGAGCAATGTTTGAAATGGGCACCCACTTCAGAATGAATGTGGTCCGATATGTGGGCAGGGTACATCTGGTATGTACCACACAGCCAAAGGTCACTTGTTGTTTTGTCTGTAGAGCGGTTATGAGGGCTGTTTTCCTCAGCCCTCCAATAGCTTTCTTTCTTTTCCCCTTCTTTCGTTTGTCTTTTTGCTGTGTCTTTTTGAATAGCTGTGTTTGTTTCCCTTGTTCTTTCTATCACCGCTCAGGTATGGAAAGTGGGTGGGAGGTTGGGCTCGCTTGTTCTTGGTGGTTTGGCACCACACATACTATTGGGTCAGACGAAGGTTGCAGCCAGCCATGGATTGGTTTGGGACACAGGCTCAAAGGTACCGGTGCTTCAAGTGCTTGAAGACGTAGTCTGTTTGCCATCAGAGCAGTGAGGTTTGTTATGGGATATTATTAAGTGTAGATGTTTCTGTGGGTGGTAGAGGGCGTTTGCAATGTGGGCGAAATCTCCACCTGTCATCAAGAAGCGTTACGACAAATACAACAGTGAGTGTGACTGTTGCATACTAGTGAATACATTCACCGAGTATGGGCAGAACCAAAGATCAACCAATATAGGATGAATGCAGCGGAAGTCTGAGATATGGACTGACTCACATAGACTGAACTCACCTAGACATCACTCAACACACAAACGATCGTATGGTGGGGTCTGAAGCCATACATAGACGATGCTTCAGCCCCGTACACCCTTACACAGATGAATGGTGGGAGGAGAGACGATGGAGGTGGGAGATAGGGACAGCGCCAGATGTCACCGAAATAGAATCCATAATGTTACCAATATAGTAGCCCAAAATGTCACCGAACAAAATGTCGTTGACATAAGTCACCAATGTCGGAGGTACAGAATCCTAATGTAACCGATGTCCAATCAGTGATGCTGCCAGGTATCAATCCCAAATATCCCCAATGCCTCGTATCCAGTAAGTATCATATCCTCCTATCACCGAAGTCCAATCACTGATCTCTGTCTATCTCGTACCCAAAGTCTCTCATCTCAAGAAGAGGAAGAGGGGTCTGGAGAAGAAGAAGAAGAAGAATCCAAGGAGGGCAGAGGAGAGGTGGGGATGGCGAAGTAGAGAGGAGGAGAGTCCTCGCTCCCGGATCTCGTACCCAGGCCCTTACCTTCAGGTGCAAGGAGGTGCCTTGGCGCTGTCGAAAACCCGCGGCTCCAAGCTGGAGCTATGGCGCTGCACAGGTAAGCCGGTAAGTGCCTGTCTTCCACCTCTAACCGCTATCAGCGCTAATCAGCGCTAATCAGCGTTGCAGCGCTCGGAGCTGCGCTAAACCAAGATTAGCGCAGCGGTGCTCCTCAACTGCCGCCCGTTCCTCCGGATGGTGGACCCAAAGAAAAAGCCCCTGAACAGGCCGCCGGTCGGTCCTAAGTACCGGCAGTGGCCTGTTCGGCCTTGAGGCTGCGAACGTGCCTCATGATCTGAACCGTCAGATTTCGTGTCTGATCTGCGGTTCAGATCAGACCTGGGGAGGGCAGCCTCAAAGTTGGCCACCAGGTCCAAACGGTAATGTCGTTTGGACCGGTCCCGGCGTGGGCCTGTCCAAGGGCCTATGGGGCGGCCTGTGGGAAAAAAAAGGGGTCCAATCTTGGGTCGGACCGGCCCGGACTACCATGTCCAGGCCCTGGGTAGCCCCTCGGTCGTGTTGTCGGGCTTGGAATGGCCCGTGTGTAATGCAGAATGTAACCGTGACTGAGTGATTGACATGAACATGAGCTTTCACCGTGTTAAGACTGTGGTGGTTGGCGATTATTAAGAACGCCAATTAGGTGTTAGCAGAGAAGGGGGATTTGTATCAAGATTATGCTTAAATCACCAGTACACCCGAGCCTGGCAGACTCGCACTGCGCGCCAAGCTTTGCCGATCCGCGAGCAGTGCAATTTTTTTATTTTTGGGTTGGTGCTGCCAGCCATTGTGGTCGGGTAGCCCTGAGCCTTCAAAATTTTAAGAATGAGCCATGAAACACGTGAAGTTGCCTACTGGCAGTTCAAGGGTTTTCTCGTTATAGGATAATTTTCACTATCGTGAGGGCCTCTACTTGGTCGTTGCCTTCATCAAGTTCAGGCATTGTGCCGTTTTGTAGGAGGTGGTGGTATGACCTTTGTAATAAGACTGTCCTTCTGTAGGAGAATGTGGTAAGAAACTGACGTCTTTTCCTTTTTTGCCTTGTTTTGGAGGCACCCTCCAATGTCTAAGGAGCACAGTGCTTGTGATGATGAGCATTCAATGTCTTAAGGAGCACAGTGCTTTTGATGAGGATAGGGGACTGTTTTTAGAATTGAGACTTTTCCGAAAATTGTGTTATTTGTTGCTTCTTGTTCTTTTTTGGGGGGGTTCCTACCTCTCTAGAGACCCCCTCCCACCCTTCGGCACACCCCTCCTCCCCTAGTCCTAGGCCCGTGACGTGACCGGACAGCGACCCCCACTCAGGCTGAGCAGGAACCCCACTCAGCCCTGGCTGTAGGATGGTCTAATGAGCCCCGTCATACGGGTACTTTGGGCACTAGGCTTCCCCCAGACTTACCTGGGCTGTGCAGCGTATGTATCTAATTGTGCACACCCTAGATATCACAACCAGCGTGTAATGACTCCCACTAGCCAATGTCTAAATCTATCACACCCCCTAAGCGACCCAGGTGCACTCACCTAGCACAACTGTTATGAGTTATTCTGGTTGTAAGTATTGACCTAGAGGTTCTAGCCTGTCGTTCACTATCAGCCCCCCAATACTTAACTGTTCACTAGACCCCTCTCCAGTCGCTGTTTGTAGTCGTAGTGCCACTGTTTTTGTGGTTCCTGTATTTTTTGTATAGGTTGCCATCACCCAGAGCAGCCACAGTCCTGGACATCAGTATGCACTAGGCGACCCTCCATTCCCTCGACCCTTGACTAGGTCTACTCCAGTCTATTTGTCAACTTGAGAAGTAGATCAGCTGTTACATCTTCGACGCCACACGGGTCCTACCGGACCCGACTTAGGGCTAGAGGGACACACCAGGGCCTAAAGGCCCGACCTTGGGGTACTACAGGCCATAAAGGCCTCACCTTGGACCAGACCCGACGGGCAGGCCCAAACGACATTACCGTTTGGGCCTGGCGGCGCTCTTGAGGCTGCCGCCCCCCGGTTGGGGCTGAACCGTCCATCTGGACGGTTCAGGGCACGGCCAGGCCTCGCAGCAGTGAGGCCGGCCTCTGCCCACCGGTATAAAGAACCGGTCCGGCCTCACTTCGAGGCATCGACCTACCGGCATTCTACCGGTACGGTATGGTACAGCGCGAGACAGCGCTGGCCTAAGTTTAGCGCAGGAGCAGCGAGGAGCGGCAGCGCAGCATTAGCGCAGCAGCGAGCAAGCAGCAGCAGCGGTGACTGGGTGTGCCGGCGGCCATAGCCGCCTGAGGTATCGGGGTTGGAGGCCTCTCTCCTCCCTCCCCTCGCCCGTCCCCTCTCTCTCTCTCTCTCTCCTCCTCGGCTCCTTCTTCTTCTTCTTCTTCTTCTTCTTCTTCTTCTTCTTCTTCTTCTTCTTCCCCTCTTCAGACTCCATCTTTTTCTTCTTCTTCTTCAGATTGGAGACTTATACTAGTTGGACAGAGATCAGTATTGGACTTCGGTGGTATGAGACTGTGGTACTTACCGGATTGGAGACTTGGAGATTGTTGGGGTTGATACTCAGCTGCATCACAGTTCGGACACCGGTTACATKTGGACTCTGTACCTCCGACATTGGTGACCTATTGTCCTCGACATTTTGATCTTGTTGGATGGCATTTTGGACTACCATATCGGTGACCTATCAGATTCTATCTTGGTGACCTTCGGTGCTGTCTACCTCCCCCCACCTCCTTCGTCTCTCCTCCCACCTCTCATCTGTGTATGCGTGTACGAGGTCTGGGCATCGTCTATGCTTGKCCCAGACCCCACCATCTCACGATTGTATGYGTGTGGAGTGATTCTTGAGTCAGTCYGTGTGAGTCAGTCTATGTGAGTCAGTCCGTTTATCAGACTTCCGCTGCATATATGCTCATCCTACATTGGTTGATCTTTGGTTCTGCCCATACTCATTGAAGTATGTAACACCAGCCCCTGCTGTCTAACCCCAAGACAGCTCTGACTCTTAGCTCTCCCCTACACCATTCCCTGGAGCAAGGCCAGTCTCGGTTATCAGTACGTTCCTGTTCCAGTACCTCTATAGTCCTCATCACATACAAGGCTGATATACTCCGATCAAGTACCTCTATAGTCATCAGCATGCACTAGGTTGATATCCTCCGTCCCAGTACCTCTATAAATCTCAGCACGTACTAGGGGGCCTTCCGTTCCAGCACCTTTATCCCCAACTGGTGCAACTCTTGTTGATTCCCTCAGGAAGGTGCTACCACACTAGATGCCTGTCTGCATCCCACTATCTCTGTGTTGACTTGCCAACCCATCAGGCTTGAACCCTGAACCTGTTCCATACAACACATGGTAACCGCCCGGACGTCCGGACTGGGTTCCAGACAGTCCGGTGTCCGGTGTCCGGYCCCCATGTCCGGATGGAGGCCCCTGGGGCAAAAAAAAAAATAAAAAATGGGGCGGCCCAGGACGTTTGTCGGGTCCTAGCCGCCCCTCGAAAAATAACGGGGTGATTTTTAAGTGTCCTTTCACCCCACCGGCCATGACCTAGAGGTCCATACACAAGACACTGCAGGTTTTGGAGGTGGCGGGTTTCACACAGGCCCGAGCAATTTCAAAGCGGCCATTTCGATGCGACGCCCGTCGCTGCTGCCCGTTGGGGGGGGGGGGAGAGAGAGAGAGAGCGAGAGAGAGAGAGAGAGCACTGACAGTGCTTCCAGTGTGAAGACTCTAACGTTCTGAATTGAACTGCAAAGTTCAAACTTTTAAGTTATATATGAAGTTACGAACTTAAATTACTAAATCCAAAAAGTTCGAAGTTAATCATACTTTTTTCAAAAAAAATTCTCTGTTTCTTTAGTCTTGTGCCTGCTTTGCACTGTTTGCAACTCTGCATGTCTGCTAGTTAAATGTGCTGGTTGATTTGCTGCAAGACACGTGCTCT
>BFEA01000704.1:637796-657815 GCA_003427395.1 Chara braunii | reverse complement strand
AAGTTATTGAGATCCTGTAGGCAGGTATCGGAGCAGGATGTATGGACGGGATGTGGAACAGTTGGGAGGGAAAGATGCGTGGACAGGGTCTAAGGGACAACAGACAAGTATTCATATTGGTTTCCCTTATTTGCATGTGGTCAGTAGGTCTGGACAACACACACTTGCAAATGCTATTGACACACACACTGCTCTCTGCATCCGCTGTCTTTGGTGCCCACTCATAGAATTAATATTGTGATGCAGTGCTATATTCTGACCATCTGTCCTCTCTTTTTCTTATCACCAATCTCTTCCTCAGTATCCTTTTAGCACTCTTCCATCTGCGCTGTTTTCATCTTCGATATAAAGAGGTGCTGGCAGAGGAGGATGTTCCGATCCATTTCTTGGGGGTCATGATATAGAGATGTTGTCGAGGAGGGCAGGAGATCTAGAAGGACAGCCTGCCTCAAGGAGAATGATTCTGCTTACCGATGATAAACAAGAAAGACAATATGTGGAGGCAGCAAGTGGAGAAAAGTCAGGAGTGATTGATGGAGGGACACAAGGAGGCTTTGTTTCCTCTGCTGCTTTCATTTTGGATAAGGAGTGTAATCAATAACTGCATTTTGCGCCTGCTGCATGTGCAGGATTTGGAGCAAGGGGATGGAAGAAGGGGCTTGGAGGTGCAAAGAGAGCTGGAGGAAGGGAGGATTTGCATGGGTGGATTGAATGTGAGGGGAGGCACACACAAACAGATGCAGAGGAGGATGGTGTAGGGGGAGACTGTCAGAGGGGTGAACAGAGTTGGGAAACTGGTTGGAGTAGTTGGCAGAGGGAAGCAAGGATGGCTGTTTGTTTTTTGTCCCGTTTTCTGTTCGCATTGTTTATATGGAGAGCGATAGGATGCAATCATGAATACACGAGGTTGAGGGGCAGGAGGAATGGTGAGGTGGAGGAGTGGGCCCTGAGGCACAATGGTTAGGAGGAGGTGGAGATGCATGGACGGATGGACCTGGGGAAGAGGGGGCGAGGATGCTCCAGAAAAGGTGAGGGAAGAGTAGGGAGGGACTGAGGGGAAGAGGACACAACAAAAACAGTTGGAGATGTTTTGTTTGGGTGGGGGGAGGCGCGCAGGATGAGCAGTGAGGTGATGGAGGGGAGGGCCTTGTGGCACACAGGGAGGTTGAGCGAGGTGCATCAACAGATTGAACAGGTGTTAATTGTGGGGGTGGGTATGTGGTTTGAATATAGTGCTGGAGGAGGAGCAAGGGAAGGACTGCTCGACAAGGTGGGGGGACTGAGGGGAAGAGGACACAGCAAAATCACTTGGTGTTTTTTTTGGGTGGGTGGAGGCACTCAGGATGAGCAGGGATATGATGGAGGAGAGGGCCTTGTGGCACACAGGGAGGTTGACCGAGAGGAGGTGCATCGACAGATTGACAGTAAATGGAGGGGCCGGGATGCATAGAGAAAGACGATAGAGGAGGGAGGTGGAGGAGGACACAACAAAATCACTTGGAGGTGTTTTTTTTGGGTGGGTGGAGGCACGCAGGATGAGCAGGGATATGATGGAGGAGAGGGCCTTGTGGCACAGGGAGGTTGAGCGAGAGGAGGTGCATCGACAGATTGACTGTAAATGGAGGGGCCAGGATGCATAGAGAAAGACGAAAGAGGAGGGAGGTGGAGGAGGATAAGATGCAGGTGTTTATTGTGGGGGTGGTTTGAATATGGTGCCATATGGGGAGCAAGGGAAGGGCAATGGGACAAGGTGGATGGAAGTACTAGCGTGTGGACTTGGGGAGGATGGCCGGTAGCTACCCCGGAGGTGGATGAGGCAAGAGGGAGAGTGGGGATATACTAGTGTGTGGACTTGGGGAGGATGGCCGGTAGCTACCCCGGAGGTGGACGAGGCAAGAGGGAGAGTGGGGATAAAGAGCGGTGGTTTTTTTGGGTACAAGATTGGCGGAAGGACATCACCACCGCCCACAAATCTGCCTACATAGTGTCACCCACATACCCCACCACACCACCCAGTCCGTGTACTACCATCCACCTACCCCACATGGTACCGCCCAGGCCACATAGTACAGTACCATCCAGTCCAAATTGTATGACCCACCCTAGACTGTACCGTGCAGCTACACCACCCAGTTCTCCATGTACCATCCGACGTAAATTGTGTCACCCAGGCCTCGTACACTGCCCAGCCCACATAACACCACCCAGCCCATGGAGTGCCACCAAGCAGTGCTGTGGTGCAATCTTTTTTTTTGTGCTTTGTGAGAGTCGTGTCTGCATGTATGTTTGTTTTTCAGGTACATAGCGGTCTTCTTGTTTTTTTTTCCCCACTGCGATAGTAGGGTTCCCGCAGCCCAGCCCAAATATGTGTGTGTGTGTGTGTGTGTGTGTGTGAGAGAGAGAGAGAGAGAGAGAGAGAGAGAGAGAGAGAGAATAGGATGTAGGATGTTGGGCTGCTGCGTGTCCGAGAAAATGATGATATTGGGTGCAAACCAAGTGCAAACCTCGGTGGACGGTTTTCTGTACTTGGTTGAATTAGAGTCTTTGAGACTGCGCACGCACCGACCTGAGCTGATTGTCTGTAGCTTTAGTGGGATCCTCTAAGCCATATGCTTAGTCGACTCTCACATACTTTCTTTGATACATCTGGGTTTCTGTGCATGATGGTTTGCTGGTGACTATCTGCGTCCTGCTTTGTGTTCTTCTCTTCCGCCCTTTGTGATGGAGTTCCTACCATGTGTGGCTGTACCTACTCTGCCACGAGCGAAGATGAGGGGTGTTTGACTTGTAGCTCATAAAGAAGGATGAGTCTACCTTTTACAAGTGGCATGTGATGGGAAAAAGAGTAGGAGGTCGAGGTGAGGAGGCAGTTGGGGGTCTTTTCTTTGTCTGTTTTGAATTCCCACTATATTGAGATAGTGGAGTAGGCGGAGGAGCAGGTTGAAGAGGGATGTCTTCTCTTTGTTGTCTTTGGCACAGTAAGAGGAGGGGAGGAGAGGGCGAACGATTACAGGGCGGTTTTCCGTTGTTGTTTGCATAGGAGCAAGGAGGGTGAACAATCGCAAAAGATAGTGTGAATGTACTGCATGCACAGGATGAGGAGGATGAGCAACAAGTGGAAGGAGTGAGGAGCATTGAGTCACAGAGAGAGGTGGCCGAGGAGGTGTTTGCTGTTCATTCTCATGATTCGAGTAGTGGAGGAGGCTGGAGGGAAAGGAGAACAATGGGGTATTAGGAGGATGACAGGAGGAGAGAAAAGAATGGGAAATTGGGGGGATGGCAAAGGTAGGTGCCCAAAATAAATTACGATGTGAAGGAAGGGACATACTTCTTCCTTCTCATTAACGGAGGCGGAAGGGGAGTATGGAAGAGAGGAGGAATGGAGTGCGGCACTGCTTCCCTGCCTTCTCCCCCCCCCCCCCCCCCCCCCCCCCCCCCCCCCCCCAGCATGATGCGCTGGACTCGACCGGGGGGCTGCTGGGCCGGTCGACCGGCAGGCTCCCGGTTGGGGGAAGGGCCCCCGGTCCCAACCGGGGACCAGCACTGAGAAATGGTCCATTTCTCGAATGTGTGTGTCACCCTTGTGCAGGGGCATGCTAATCTTCTCTTTTTCCACCTGTGTGCTGCAGCTGCACTGTGGGCGGTATCTGCTTGTAATAATAATGTTACGGTCCTGGCTATCTTGCAGTGCAACATCTCAAAGAAAGACAATGCCATTCAATTGCAACTGAAATAAAAGAACTTGGAAAGAGAACTAGACAAAGGAAGAAAAAGAAATAAGAATGGGAGAAGAAGGAGAGGATGAACACCAGCAATGACCAATGTCAATCCCCTTCATCTGGCCACAATCTCCAACCTCCTATTATTCCAACTTCTTCTTAAAAAAAAAAAAAAAAAAAAAAAAAAAAACAAAAAAAAACAGCAACGAAAGAATGAACCAAAAACGATGTGCGAATCCTCTCCTTACTGCCAGCCACTCATAGGTCCACCATAGGCACCTCATTCACCTTCTTCCTCCTTGGCCGAGTCTGATGGAGCGAAGCTCCGATGTCCAAAGGACAACACAAAGCAAATGTGTTCCTCCTACCATGGCCACCGTGCCTATCACTACCTCGAAGTCTTCGTTGTAGAAGCCAACTCCGATTGGGGCCTTCCAGGTGCAGCACCAACCAAGAAGATGAAGATGCAGACCACCATAGCCAGGCAAAACACCCCTGCCACTCTCCTCCTTGCTCACCGCCTCCCTCCGTCTATTCCTTCTTCCTTGGAGTCCCCTCCTTGTTCCTCCCCACCGTAGGTAAGGTTGATGGCCAAGCCTACCGTCTTCCTCCCCAGAGCACTCGCTCCTCTAGCATGACGCCCAAACTTATGCTGCATAATGAGCTCTTCGCTCTCCCTGAAGATGTACCCAACAACTTGCTTCTTCGAGCAGTGACTTTCCAGGCTGTGCGCCCTCCCAAGCTACCGGTACCTTTCCTGTTATGGAGGGAAACATCATTGCAGTCTGATATTCCTCCCTGCAGCCCCCAGAAGCAGATTACTGCACCGGTACTCCTAGACTCTGAGCCTACCGGAGTTCAAAATTTCTTTGGTCTCTAAAGGTAGTAACTTTTTGTCTTCTTGTGTGTACCTACGTGCTAGTGTTTTCCATCTTTCACAGGCGTAGCCTACTTTTAGGTTCCCTCTGCACCCTCACAAAAGCACGGCCACAGGTAAGTACGAGGCCCTAGGGCCTTCAGAGCTCACAAGTACCCAGGTGGGTCACACACACACAGACAAGCACTCATGCAGTCAGGCAAGCACACGGAAACTCAACAATCATGCATTGAGGGGGTCGGTTCGGTGCCTTCTTGCTGGAGTAGTCTTCTGTCTTAGGTAAGTTGCCTTCTGCCCTCGATCCCCTTATGGTTTGAAATATATATGTATACAATATACATATGTATATGTGCAATGTTCCGCTTTGGCGGCAAGCTGGTGTGTGGGCACTTGGCGCTGAACCACACAAACGTGGCCAACCTTGCATTTTGTATCATATTGCCTATCTGTACTTTTTCATTATGGATGGCTTGTGATGATTTGTGAAGGGAATGAGAGAGAGAATCTGGGGTCCTGTAAAACAACACGTACTCAGAAATATCTGCAGAATATGGGAATCTCAGCAAGTCCCTCAGGAAACAGCAGAGTTGTTAGCCTGTGATTTTGCAGGTCATTACAGTCCCCTCCTGTCGAGAGCGAGGTCCCTTTGAGTCCCCGCGAAATGCATCGTAGGCTGTGAATGCAAAGAGCAGTGCTGTTTGTTCGTGAGCAGTGAGACAATCAATGAAAACTGGTGTCTGGTCGGAAGAAGTATGACGTTCATATGCAGTAACTACATGGGGTGCAGTCTTGAGTAGGACTTTCTGAGATATCCAATGCAGTTCGTCTAATGGATGATACAGAAAATGGACCTTGGACTGTTTGTCGTTTACTTTTTTTGTGCTCAGTAATTCTGTCGATTTCGTAGCCGCCATCAATACCAGGAGGAATTATAGGATCGCGATTAGGGAAAGAAGTAGCAGCAATGTACGGATAGAGTCTAGAAGCATGAAGGACTGGGCACATGTGCAGATGTGGTGGCACGACACGTCGTCAACCACAGACGAAGGATCGAAATGATCATCCCTGACGACTGTCCGAATCTGCCAAGGGCCGTAGGGCAGCGGGATAACCTTATGGGACACTCCTTCCTCATCCGAAAATGTAGTCAGACATCTTCACCCAAATATAGGGTCCTTTGTCGCCGATTGGTGAACTTGACCGGGGCATCCTGACACTTGGTTATTGCTGTGATTGCAACCTTGAGTAGACGCTGGTACTTTGCCCAATAGCCAGGCATGTCGGGAGTCAGATGCGGCGATCGATCAGGAACCACGAAAGAGGGTTGCGGATCTGCCATCCGTACTGCACCCTGTTAGGTGGCATGCCAGCGGTGGAATGAATGGAGTTATACAACCCCTTCTCTTCATCCCATGTGTTCTGATGAGGAATGATCCCGTGTGTTCTGATCAGGAGTGCTTAAGGCATGGAGGAGTCAAGTGACAATCTGGTTGATCTCTTCAGCCTGGTTGTTGGCTTCCAATTCATGGCCAGTTGTCATTCCTAGTTTAATTCCACAGAGTTGACTCGTGCATGGGTGGTAAAGGAATTGAATTAAGGAACTTGGAGAAGTGATTCATGATCACCATGGCTTGAGAATTTCCTGTCCCATTTTCCTTTCCTATGTTTGTGAAGTGTCCATGATCACCATGGCTTGAGAATTTCCTGTCCTACTTAGATTTCCTATGTATGTGAAGCCGATAGAAACTGAATCACCTGGTTCGGAAGGGATGGTAGAGGTTTCGGCAAGCCAAGTGGTGGTTGTTTATAAATCTTTGTCCTTTGACAAACTTCGCATTCTGCCACAAACTACTTCGCAGATCCCTTGTGTTAGGGCAGTCAAATTGCTGCAATAAACTTTCATAAGTTTTGGTGAAGCCAAAGTGTCTGTTCCGGCCATGTGCCATATCTAAAAAGTGGGTTCGGAGAGGCACATGTTTGGGAATACGGAAGCTGTCAAACTTCGCACTGTCTCTTATACACATCTAGATGTGTATAAGAGACAGGTACATCACACACTCAGAATGACTGTTCTCCTCTGTCAGTAAGGATAATGGCCTGGCTGCTGCCATCCAAGAGCGAGTGTCCTACTGTGCTTTGAAAATGTGGCATTGATAAGGTAATGGCTTAGGCAAGATGCAGCATATGGCAGGTCAGTTTCTGCCAAACTCTCATCCATCTGCTTATGCCTAGACAGAACGAAATCAGGGATAAGCTGGATAGAGTATTGTTGTGGACTGATGTGTGTGTCTACTAAAGTTGCTCAGATGTGAATGATGAGAACGTGGACAAGTCTTGTGAGATCCTTTTGCTGGGTTATGAGCTGAGGTGCAGAAGGCTTTCATGTTCAGCCATTTTCTTGGAATCAGTCATTTTTGCTTTTGGTTGTTGTTTCTGCACATTGCAATCGAAATTTGAGTAGTAGTTGGGATAAGGCACTTGTGGGGGATTGATGTGCATGTTTGGCAAATCGTTCAGATGTGAACGGCGAGAATTTTGATAAGAGCAACGAAACGCATCCCGCTCCATCCATTTTCTTTGCATCAGTCATTTTTGCTTTTCGGTTGTTGGCCTATGCAGGACATTTTCTTCCATGCAAGGGACGAGGAATAGTTGTTTGCTCTTTCGTTTTGCTTCCTCTGTGTTTTGTTTCTAGTTCTGTCCTCTGGTTAAAAAAAGTGTATGGGGGCCTGTTTATACCCTGCACTCTGCTGTCGAAGTTCAAGGTGCACTTGCATGAAAGTTTTGTGGTATGTCAGGCCTGGCCAAGTGGCCTATTCCCTTGAATTGCCGCTGGAGGAGGCTTCACGATTGGACGGCAGTGGTGGTTTGAACTTCCGGTTCTACAACGCTCTAAATTCCTCTCAGAATTGGGATGAAGAGGTTCAGTGAAGGCCGGGTAGAGGCCACACGATTTCGTTTTAGACAGGAAGTGTCTTGTTATTTGACTCCCCCAAATGCCCTCAAGTTGGCCCAGCAGAGGCTATGAGCTAGGTCTGAGGGGAGAGGAGGTAGATGGGTACTGGTTGTCTAGTTATGTTGCACTTGTGGAAAATTGCGGAAGGCATAAGGAAGAGTGTGGGAAGGGTAAGCATGATGGTGTGCAATGGGGGTGGCACAACGTGAGCAGGGTCTGACAAGGAAGAGGTCAAGAAGCAAATTTATGACGAAGTTAAAAGAGGAGCATTGTGAGGACAGAGAAAGGGGGGTGTGAAGGATAGCAGAACAAACAAAGTGTTGGAGTCAGAAAAGGGCATGAATATGGCCGCAAGAAGGGCAACCACAGTGAGGAGGGATGTTTGGAAGGTAATATGAGAAAGAGTGTCTGCTTAGATAGGAGAGAAAAGTAGTAGCAGTGAAGGAAGAAGGGAAGACGAAGAATGAGAGACGGGAAATGCAAAGGGGATTAGAAAAAGGAAATGGAAAGAATAGGTAGGGAAGAGAAAGTAGAATGGAGGGGTCAAACCGCTCGCACACGGCCCCAGCCTTGCTGAAAAGAAACTCGTTGTCTACGAGTTTCTTCCAAAAAAGATGGCGCAGGCGTCCCGTCGATAAAAAAATCTGTGGCCTGTGTGGCCTACCGGATTCTGACGGGTGCCCACGCCCGAAAGGTGGATGTACTTGTGCTATAACAGAGGAGCATTGCGAGGACAGAGAAAGGGGATCAAGCGAAGTCTTCGAGTTAGAAAAGGGAATGAATATAGCCACAAAAAGGGCAACCACAATGAGGAGGGATGGTGGAAAGGGGATATGAGAAGTAGAGTGTCTGCATAGATAGGAGAGAAAAGTAGTCGCAGTGCAGGAAGATAGAAAGTAGAATGGAGGAGAGAAAGAAAAATAATTGCGGAAATGAAAGTGGACAGCAAGAGACAAGAAATGGGAAGTATCTATCAGATATTCTCTGTTGTAACAAATGGCTATTTTCAGTCGTAGTCATGTCTAAAATAAGTCGGACCATTGATGGATGTCTGATGAGGTGTTTGCACCTACTGTTACGGTGCAGAATTAACATAGTATTGGACCATTTGGTTTGTAGGAACATTGTACTTCAGATGAGCAGTGATGACAGGTTTCATGCAGTTGTCATTTCTGGTGAATTTGTAATTGGCCAGGGATGATAGAGGGATCGGGCAAACCATTTCAGGTCCTCTATTCGACAACATGGAAATACTTTGAGGAAACATTCTGTTCATTTGGCCACAAGAGGGGATAGATGCTTGTGGGTCCATGCCGCCCAGGCTGTGGAGATCTGTCGTACTTGGAAGCAGATGATTTGAGCAGCTGATCAAAGTGAGGCTTTGATTACGAGTCATTGTGAATTTGTGATAGCTCATATGCGGAGGCCAGTTGAGCCATCCATGTGATAACACACATGCATAGACCAGTTGAGACGTGCATGCGTTAGCACACCTGCATAGATCAGTGAGGTGTGTATGTGATTGCACATATGCATAGACCAGTTTAGGCGGGCATGTGATAGCACATATGGATATACTGGTTGAGGCGTGCATGGAAGATGTGTGCTCTTTGCCTCGAATAGATGAATGAGTGTCATGTATAGCAAATCCCTTTGCCTCGAATAGATGAATGAGTGTCATCGATGGCAAATCTGTTTGGCAACAAAGCCTCTGTTCGCTCCAACCTTCGGCGGCTGAAACACGGCGTCGTATGGTTGAACCAGCTGTACTTTTGACCCTTTGCTTGCCGAGCCTGTAAATGCCCTGCATGCAAAAGAAAAGAGAACTGGCACGGGTGTTCTTTTGGCCGGCATCGCCAGCTATTTCGCCCTGGTAGGCCGACCTCGGAAACTTGCAGCAGGAGCACGGCCGCGTTGGAGGAAAATGGCTGGGAAACGTGCTTGTGGTTTAAGGGTCCGTATCCCTTTCTACAGAACAAGATGCAAGCAGCCTAACTATTTGAGGAACGGTGATAACTTGGACAATTTGTGCACTGTAGCTCTGCCAACAGCACAATAATAAGTCCCATTGACCCGACTTTTCTCAGAACTTTGATCCAGCTATGCTTGTTTGGTTTGTACTCGGGTTCAAGCGCATGACGCTGCAGCTTATTGGCATTTAGTGGGGACAACATCTGACAAGTAACTGCATTACTTGTACTGGAGTGAGGCTGCTGCTCCTTACAAGCAAAGAGGTGAGACTGCAGCTCAGTAGTGCTATGTACATAGGCTATGAACTTTGCAAGCAAGGCAAGTGTTTTCTGGGTACATTATGTACTCTGGAAAAATCTGCTTTTGACTGTTGGTTGGGGTTCTAGTTTAGGTGGGTCCTCTCTTTTGCTAAGCTTTGAGGGAAGGAAATTGTCCTTGAAGGCACCAGCAGGCTGAGCTGACTGCTAGTCATTTTGAAGGGGTCTTGTACGGCCTGCCCTTATAAGCGGACATGGGGGCTTGCTCCACTTCTCTATCTTTCCATGTCCTAGGGGAAGATTCATTATCATTTTGCACATTTGGTGAGTAGTGGAGCGAGGCCCATTGTCACAAATGATGACATGGCCATGCCAGTAGTGCTGGACAAGCAAAGTGGTGCTCTGACCAAGTGCGAACCAAGTCACTGCATAGCCTCCCAGAAGCTGTTTATCCTCTTTTTGGGACTTTTGAGACCTGTTTTCGTTGGCATGGGAGTAAATGCCCCTTGAAAGGATGGACGCATATGTAAAGCTTCCACCTGCTAAGTTGCAAGGTGCCAGAACCCATGTGCTTGGAGATGCACAGGACCGTCTGACCATTACTGGCCCCAACGTCAGTTGAGCCCTGTGATGATAGACACCCTGACCATGGGCGAGGTTGGCCTATCGGCCTGATGGCAGGGTGAAGAATTGTGCTTGTGCCGACTTCACTGGTTTTTCGTCCTCGTACTTTTTCACAGAAGTTCTGGCGAATATCACGAGTTTAGGTGCTGGATTGCTGATCTGTTGGGAAAAGTATTAAGAAAATCAAGAAAAGAAATCTGGCTGGTAATAGCAAATCCTGGTACGTGAAGTACATGTATTGTCGGCTGGTGGGCCTAAAACTTCCAGGTTGGGTGCTCCAAGTCTGGAAAAGCATTAAGTTGGACAAAATAGGGTTGGGGTTAGAGGTGGCTCAAACTTTTGCTAGAAGTCTCTCAAATTACCGATACTTCATGATTACCTACTGAACTTGTTCATCAAGAGGGGTGGCCGATACCCTAGCATGCTGAAAAGAGGGATTCACAGCTACTGGTTTGTGTAAGGTGGTTGAGGGCTTTTGCTAAGGTACTGTTTAGCATGCATCCATCAAATGGAGTTGAGATTCTGCACATCTATTTGATTCATGATGACGAATCACGAGCCTTCGAGGCAGTTGTGGTTAGGGAAAGGTGAGTAGTGCCACACACACACACACACACACACACACACACACACACACAGAGAGAGAGAGAGAGAGAGAGAGAGAGAGAGAGAGAGAGAGAGAGAGAGAGAGAGNGAGAGAGAGAGAGAGAGAGAGAGAGAGAGAGAGAGAGAGAGAGAGAGAAAAGGGGGAGGGGGGGGAGGTGCATCTTGAAATTCACTCATTGGGTGTCGAAAGGCAGGTTGGGAGTATTAGGTACACGGGAAGGGGGCCAAACATTCCTGGAATCGGTTTGATGTTTGAGGTAGCTGAGCAGGACTTCAGACGTTGGAAGGTAGCTGATCAATCCTTTCGGTTTGGAGCATTAGGAAAAGGCCAGGCTCTTTCGGCTAGTCAACGGTCCCTCATTATGAAGACAGGCGAGGAGTATATGTGATGCTGTCTAGTCAGTCTTGGTCATGCTGAATAGCAACGGTGGCATGCCAATATTCCAGAAGGAGGATTAAACAACCAGTTCTCCCAAGCCAAAGTTTATGAACCAAAAAATAAACCACCGTCCGAGCCTGCCCAGCCTGAAACATCACTCCCACTGGGGCACACTGGCTTCAATTGAAATATGCATTCAGTTTGGCACAAATATTTTCTCATGGGCCAAATCAGTTTTGTTTATTATTATTTTTTTTCCCCTGCTGATGCGGAGTAATATACGAAGCAACATCCCCAATTTTTTTTGGAATTTTTATGCTGGAAATTAGAACTAGAAATAGCCAATGTTGGGGTACTCAGAATTTTGCGAACTCTGTCCCCCCCCAGTTTTCCCGAAGCAGCATGTTTTTGCCGCGTCTCCAGGCAGGACACAAACTTAGCTTCAGTTGAACTGGCCGTTTAACGGGCTTTCCTGAAATAGAGTGTAGTCTACCCACAATGGAAAGTAGGCCGATTTGCAAACTGATTTATATGTTCTCAAACGAACGTTGACGGATTTCTGACTGAAACAGAGTTGGTGATTGCAAAATAGACTGAGATCCTACGGATCCTCTTCTCCGTCCATTGAAAACATGCCACTCGCAGAAGCTTCAGGCCTATTTTCCACATTGCAAAGTGCGATCCGTGAGTGAGTTTCGCTTGGCATTGTTGACCGCAACGATGGCAGGTCGTAACCTTGTGCTTCACCCCACAGCCGCGCGCTGTGTGGGCAGCCCCTAACATAAAGTACTTGATAGTGTAGAATTGGGGCTATGTTTGATTGTTCAGAAGTATTACTTCATACAGGTAGAGATAGGCGGTTGTCGGGGGATGCATCTTTTTCCAACTAGAGGTCCTGTAATAGTGCCTCCAGAGATGCGAAAGACTGGTGAGAAATGAAGAAGCATATTATGCCAGCCGATGGGACAGTGATCTGAGATGTGGGTTTTCGTTGTTTTGTTTCACGTGGGAAATGGGTTGGAGATGAAAGTTTCCAATGCTTACATTGGCTAGCCGTCCCCATAGGATATGTGTTCTGTTGTGAACATGTGCTGAGTCTGTGTATTATTTAGTTATCATTCAGCCACGGCACTACAACCTTTCCCTCACCCCACCCTTCTCCCTTTGCCTCCCATGCTCAAACCGATAAGTATGGGCAATACTTCAGGGAAGTACCAATTCTTCTTGAATGAAGAGGTTGATGGCAAGTCTCGAGAGTTTAGTTGAGGTAGCTGATGCTAGAGTAGGAGCCAGGGTTCCAATTGGAACATCCAAATAAGGCCTGTTCAAGAGTGAATGGTGACCATATGCTGTGGATGTGAATTTCAGGTAGTGTATATAGTCAGCGCACTCGCGCAGTCAAGAGTGGAAAGCACATGTCATGGATACTCTTAACTGCTGTAACATAGCGTGGGTCTAGAAGAAGGGTAGCCCTAGCTTCTTGGCAGCACCAAGCAATCCCTCCATGGTTTTGTTCGAATGTGCTTACTGAGCGATCATTGATGCTAGTGACTGCGTTCGTTGTAGATAATCACCAGCAACTATACTGACCATCCTTGGTGGTAGGCATGCGTTTTCTCGCATCGACTGGTATGGTTCTTCTCACAGTTTTTCCAGGAGCATGGCGTGTGGGATACACGAAGTGCTGTGCGCCCTCGTCGACATATTCTCTGGGCGTTGGTCATGACTCTCTCTGGCCAGCCGAAAGAAACCAGTTTTCTGGTGATTGTCACTTACACGAGTAAAAGAGCATGTGTGCAGCCACAAGTGTGTGCAGCCATGTGTTTTGCCATTGCCGGCCTGAGTCTATGAGCTCGACTCCATTCAGTTTTGTATCTCTTCTTTTCACATTGAGTCTGACTGAGATCACTTCCGTCGTATTTTTCTTGAGGCAGCTGCTGTCAATGCAGCATGCTGTTCTTGAACCTAGCCTTGCCGTGTGCGTGCAATTTTGCATTGATTGTCCAACTGGTTGGTACCACTTGGATCAAGAAGGGTGGGTGATGTTATGCCTGGTTTTGCCCCATCAGGTGGAGAATAATTGAATCTATCAAGAGCTTGTCCTTGGAGCTTGCCTTTGATCTCCACGGACTGTCAGTGTACGCAAGTGCTTGTTGGTTTGGACCGTTCGAGCCCTGAATGCTATAGACTGGTAGGGATGATTTTAAAGCACCAGTACATGCCATCTATAGGCCGCGGGCTCCTTTCGGAGGCCGCCCGCCGCCGATTCATTTAATCTACGGCGCTGGGCCTCGTTGATTTTCGGAGAGGCTCAAAACAGGTTCTCCAATTGCCTGGGGCCATGTACTGGTGCTTTAAACAATGGTCCGAACCACCCAGACGGAGGGAGATTGGCTAACGTAGCCCTCTCTTGAGAACACAGTCACTAGTTAATCGTCTTTGGCTCATTGGGGATGATAGTTGGTGTGGGTGCTATCTCCACCCAAACATACCGGATGCGAGCCAATCCCAATACCCATAAGGTGATGCTTCTGCTCTGTGAGGGCTAGTTTTTGCAAATGGGGGTGATCGGATGGTTAATTTTCAATAATTCATTGCTTGCGAATGTTTGGGATGGGATAGGCCGCTGGTTTGCCTAGGACTGATTCAATTTTATTGTTGAGGAGAGCTAATGCTGGCGAGTTACGTTGTGTTCCAAGAGTAATGCTTGTATTCGAAGATTTCTACGGTGGTTATGATCTGATTTTTGATGGGAACTGCATTTCTTCGTTGGTGCAGTCCATCGGGAGTTTGTTGATTTATGGTGGAAAGAACATCAGGAGGTCCAGAGATGGGAGAATAGAATCATAAATTGCACACCTGCGCGGAAGAAGCGAAGGAAGGGTTCGAGAATGCAAGAAGTCTGCTTCGGGGATTCCAACTCTGAATCTGAGCGAAGTAGCAACAAAAGGCGGCGCATAGAAAATTTGGATTACGAAAGCTGTGGGGAATGTGACAAGGTTGGTGAAACTCCGAGTGGCCGAAAACAGTGCACAGAAAACCAATGTTTGGCCATACCTCCGAGGTCGAGCAATGAGCTGCGTGAACTCTGCCCATGGGGACTGAAAGATGGGCGGCGATGGGCAGTAAGCGACCCGAAGTCGTGGATGCCATCCCTCTTGGTAGAGTTTTTCGGAGAGGAGGCTGCGGAAGCGCTGGAAGAGGATCTCATTGAAGGAAGCCTTGTGCAGAAGCCAGATGAAATGGGGGAGTCTTGGGATCAATGTAATCGTGTCGCAGACGTCTGTGCAACTTTAGAAGACTTGATCGTGAAGTTTCCACTGTCAAGTAGATGTCCCATTCAATCGATGAAAAAAACGGCCTCTTCCAAAAGAGAACGTCGTAATGTGGAACAATCGCGAGACAACCAAACAGTTATCGCAGAGCAGGCACAGGCGGGGGCCAGCACAGTGCGGGAAGCTGGTCTGGCGAAGGGTGTTCTTGAAGCGATGCCCTTGACAAGGTAATCTGATGACTGTCGTACAACCACATGGTTACACTCTCCTAATACCCTTTGTCCAGACTTTTCTGTTCTTGGTGGTTGCTATTGGTGGCTGTAACTCGAGTAATAAAAGCATCGCAGAGCACAGCCGATACATGTTTCACCTGGAGAATTATGGAGAGCCATGATGGTGCTGTTGTGATGCATTTGATATTGACACTAGACATGTGATCTCCATTGGATCATGTGTAACATGCAACATGGCTTGCCCATGCATTCGTTAACTATGATGAAGAGAGTGGAAATTGTTGTGAAAGTGGTCAAGCAGATTTGACAAAACTCATTTCGTTAGGTGCACGATGTTGTTCTTCCATGAATAATAGTACATACTGACAACTATTCCCGAGCTGACATCTAAACTTTAGGCGATCCTTTGCAACTGGGCATGCACTAGATTTCAAGGTCCATTATGTTGGGCTGTCTTCCTCCAAGAGCTTGTCCTTTAGTAAGGGCAACCAGCAGCCGGGCAGACGTTAACTTTTCTGGTCGTTGCGACATGGAACTGGCTGTTAGATAATTCCGTTGTCACTTCTTGAGCGTCAGCCGCTTAGCGGGTGCCGCCATTGCTATACCTGGTGGAAGCTCCTTGTATGCTATGGGATTATCGCCGGGACTGTGTAAGATTCCCAAGAGGCTGCTGACAACGGAAGTGTGAAGAGGAGAAAGGGGATAAAAGCTCTGGTATATTCACTCTTGAGGTATGAACCAATACATTCTGTGTCTTGACCCTACTGCTATGAGCTATTCACACTTGAGGTATGAATCACTACATCGGCAGTCCCTACCCCACTGCTATGAGGAATGTGCTGATTGTTCTGTCCTGTCAAACAAAGAAGCTAACAGTCCTAATAAGGAAAGTTGGTAAGGTATGCAACTGTGGTTGGTTGGATTGTCACCTGCACACTAGATACAAGAAGTGGGGAAATGTTGTTCCATGATGAACAAGGATTAACATCACCTAAGTACTTCTCTGCTTTCCTGCATGCAGTGTTCTGAGGTAAGGCGACCATTTCCCTTCGTTCCACGGTACACGTATTGAACCACCAGTACGTTTCCCAGCCATGTCTCTGCAACTTGGCTCTATGCACGCGGCAACTTTCGGGGGTCAGCTGCTGGAGCAAAATGGCTGGCGGCACCAGCCTAAAGGAAGCCCCTGCAGTTTCGTTTTTTTTGGCATGCAGGGCATTTCGAGCATGGGGAAAAAGAGGCTTGGAAGTACTGGTGGTTTAACCCTCCAGCACCTATCTGTCTCATTTTCCAAGTGCTCAATATTGCACACCTTTCAACTACAGAACAAAAGTGGTCATCAGGCCTGCCAGTGGCAACCATTTGTGTCCGGCTTACTTCAAACCGTTTTGTGGGCAAACCTCCTTTTTTTCATATTTACAATATTTTCCCCTTATTCAGCAGCATCTACTCTACATCTATGATGTTTTTCAGATGGTTTTATTGTAGAAGATAACAATTCCCAAAACTGCAAAACGTAAAGCGTTTTGGCCACTCCCGAGGACTGTCGACCTCCGGTAGGCTCAACCTGTGTGCCGGACCGGGTTAACCCTCGGGTGTGCGCAGGGTAGCAGGCGCAGGTACTGCAATTGTTCTTTATGATGTTGCTTCCCCTTAGTGAATAAGGTCATGGTCCATTTTGTGTGTATGTTCAAGGCACACTTACTTCCCCCTCAGATTTTAAACTAGTTAGTGGGTTAGGACTGGATTTTTGGCCTCTTTGTCCAATGTTATGTCTACAAAATAATCATCTCTCCTTGGCTGTGTGTGTACGGCACTGGCAACTTTGAGTGTCGGCCGTGTGATCGCTGATCTTGGCGGATTGTTTTGTTTTGGCGGTGCAACGGGAACATTTTCTTTCTGCGGATTGCGGTCTCTATGTTCAATATGTTTTTGCATCATCCATTTGTAGGGTGGCATTTGCGTTATGTGTTTGCTTTTGTTCGTGGGTCACGACGTTTTGCTTTTCTTTTCACGAATTTGGTGCGGCAAGTTGTACCCTTCGTCGTCTTTTGTTGTGAATGGGTATATGGTGTGGAGGCCAAAATGTGTGGGCCAGGGGGGCTAGCTGTTGTTACACCCATGACCTGTTGAAGTACGGCCCTGAGTTCGAATCCAGATGCAACCAGACGAGCGGAATAAAAAATAAAAGTAATTCTGAAGTTCTTCGGGATGTGTAGCATTAGGAATAGTGGTCGGTAGGTAGTGAAAGGTGAATTGAGAGAAGAATATGGTCTTAGTTTATTATTTAAATAATCAGCGTTACATTTCCGACCGTTTAGGAGGGGTCAAAGTTTCCCGGAACGCTCGGGGGCTATTTTGCTCGCTAAAGAGGTAAAATGGTCTCGTTGTAAAATTGCTTCATTGTTGGACTATCGCAACTCAAGTGCTGTCATGGTGTGCAATATGATGAAAGCTGCTTCGACTCTGAATCTACTCATCTGGGTGGAATTGGGGCTGTTGTGGGGGAAATTTATAACTAACACACACAAATACACACACACACACTTTTTTCGAGTGTATAGCGGATATGATAACAGACACGCACACACGCACACATCGTGGGCGGAGGGGGCTGGGGGAAATTTATAACTAACACGCACACATACACACACACTTTTTTTTTGAGTGTATAGCGGATATGATAACAGACACGCACACAAGCACACATCGTGGGCAGAGAGGGCTGTCGATCGTGTTCGGTTGGCAATGCGCCCCTACCCCTTAATGATTTTTTTTCTTAAAATAAAACAACAACAGCAGGGTAGTATAGGCCCCAACGGATCGGCCAAAAAAAAAAAAAAAACTTGCAAAAGCATTTAGTCTGAACCACACTTTTGCACCGCAACAATCCAGGCTGGTGTGCGCGGTTGATAAAAATTATCAATGGCTGGCATCGTGTTTCAGGCCTCCAAAACTTCGGTGTCAGCCGCACGGCCTCAGGTGTCCGTGTACTGGTGGTTAAGAAAAAAAAGATAAAAAAGAACAAAGTTTGGCATTCAGCCAAACGTCGTGGCAGGTAGGGCCAAATGTAGGACAAGTTCGGCTGAACCCGAACTTGGGAACTCCTGCTCAGGTGCACGTGTACTCGTGGTTTAAGAAGAAAAAAGATAAAAAAGATCAAAGTTCGGTATTTGGTCGAACATCTTGCCAGGGGGGCACGAACGCTCGGACATTCAGTGAAAAGTTTGGCTGAACCTGAACTTGGGTAACCTTGTTATTAGTTGTTAGTAATAATAATTTGTTTTAGTTAGAACTTAGAAAATCCTCTCCCTCTTTTTTCTCTCAGCTGCTTCCTCTTTCTCTCTCTTCGCTTAAAAAGGGTTGCGTCCTTGATATCATCGTCCAACTGACCAGCCCTAGGTATTGTTTTATCTCATTCTAGTTTGATCCGGGCGAGTGCAAGTCTGGATTTCAACGGTTCATGGGTGCACCAACTGAGCTAGGGCCTGCGAATAGATGACACACATAAATTGAGAAATGGTCCAGATAAGAAGTGAAATTATGGACGCCCCGGGCCGGTCAGTTCAACGATGATGGACCTCCCCTCACCACTCACCAAATGTGAAAAAGACAGAAATATGGCAGGTGTGTCTTTCCATGTTCTAGCGGGAGATACGTTCTCAGTTTGCGCATTCTGTGAGTGGCGCAGCAAGGCACGATATCTCAACGCAGTCACTCTTGCAAAAAGGAAAAACATATCTGGCTGGAAGGTGAGATGTCCTGTACGTCGAAAGACAAAAATTATGGTGGTTATATCTCTCAACGTTCTTGTGGAGGATTCATTCTCATTTTGCATATTTGGTGAGTGGTGGAGTGAGGCCCCTTGTGTCTATGAGATGGGCTACCAGCCTGGATGCTGGGTTGCCTCAGACTGGCCCAGCTGGGCCAGGTCTGGGCAAAGTCCCAATCAAGGGCCCGAACAGCCCCAGTGGAAAAAGAAAATGAACTGAAGTTGTGCAGAATTGAAAATCAAACAACTTTGGACTGAGTGTCACCCCTAAACTCGTTATGAAATTTGAAATAAAAATAAAAACAAAGCATTAAATTCTTGCACACCCGTTCAGGCCTTCAAACCCGATGAAGCCCCTTTGAAACCCGTTTATACCCCATAGACGTACGTTCGGGAAACATCACCAAATCCAAAGATAAGGTTGGATTTTGCCACATCTGAGTGGGTGCAAAATCGCCCCTCTGCCCCCACAAATAAGAAAGAAATTAGCCCGGCTTTTGCTTTCGCGCAGGTACCCTGGGCGGGTCCCCCCGGGGGAACACTGGTAGCCTAGCCTATGGGTGATTTCACATCCAGCGAGTCTGGCTGGCCAAAGCGCACAGAAAATTTGTTCCGACTAAAACGTTCTCCCATCCACCCACCTTTACATTCACCCTCCGCCCACTCACCCACCTTCAGACCCACCCTCCACCCAGCTACCCACATATGCACACACATATTCATGCGTGTGCACTCACGTTTTCACACTCTCTCAGATGCCCACCGACCACACACATGCACTGCCCCCCCTTCCACCCCACATGCACACATGTATGCACACCTGCGCACACATACGTACACTTGCGCCCGAATGCAGAGTTCTGATTCTCCATTTGTACAGGAACCTTTGTTCTTTCGGTTGAGTTTGGCTTCTTCCGTTTTCTAGCTCATCGATTTCATACACTCAGAAAAATTGCTAAGAAGAGAGAGAGAGAGAGAGAGAGAGAGCATCTTCGTTATTTCGTTGTCATGCTGATCCTTTTGCTACATACTAAGGCGCACGCGTGCACACACAGATAGATAGATAGATAGATAGATAGATAGATAGATAGATAGAGATAGATAGATAGATAGATAGATAGATAGATAGATAGATAGATAGATATAGAGAGATAGAGAGATAGAGAGAGAGAGAGAGAGAGAGAGAGAGAGAGAGAGAGAGAGACGTCTTCTTTATTTCATTGTGATGCTGATCCTCTTGCTACATACTAAGGAGCACACACACACACATGCAGAGAGAGAGAGAGAGAGAGAGAGAGAGAGAGAGAGAGAGAGAGAGAGAGAGAGAGAGAGAGAGAGAGAGAGAGAGAG
>BFEA01000704.1:618963-636956 GCA_003427395.1 Chara braunii | reverse complement strand
GATGAGTCGGTGAAACTCCGACGAAACAGTTTGTCACAGCCCCTCGTTTGTTGTCCTCTTCTCTCTCTCTGCCTACGGTTTACCGGGCAGTTCTGTTTGTGACGATATATAAGGGTGAGCAAAAAGAAGAATGATCAAAAGGATGGTTTCAGTGTCCTCTTCATGTTTGTCCTCTGTATTTTGGCACACACTTATATATGTAATGGTGAGCGAAAAGAAGAATGATCACAAGGGTGGTTCGAGTGTCCTCCTCATGTTTGACCTCGTTTTTGTTTGTTTCACAAAATGCGCTCTTTTAGTTTATAGATATGTGAAAATGTATGGTGGGCATTCTCAATGCCAGCCATTGTGGCAATTGTTGTACTGAGAATGCTCAGCTATGTCGTCTTCCATCTGTTCATCCACCTCATCCTTATAATGCATGTCCTCTCTGTGGTAAAGGATAGACTCATTTTTTAGCCTTTTCTTATCCTCTTTTGCCTTCATCTTCACTCCACACTCCGTGCTTTCCCTTTATCATTCTTTGTTTGTTTTCTCTCCATCTCTCTTGCCTGTGTTTATCCCCTCCCCCTTCACTCTGCCTCTTTCTCACAGCGTACAAGTGGGCGGTTATGTCACATGGGGATGGGGGCACAGCCTGCGCTCAGCTTCATCGACGTGGCGACCCTTGTGCGTGAGAGGCACAGTGTAGGGGGAGTTGAAAGAATAATGAGAAATTGAATGGTTTCAATGTGCCCTTGTTTTAATCCTTTGTTTCGCAAAGTTGCTCTTTCAGTTCATAGTTATGTGACTGAGTGGGGATCCGGGCCGCCCGGGTGACCGGCAGGGGCCCGGGGGAGGTCCCTGGCGGCCTGGCCGGGCAGGGCACCCGGTTGGGGGCCGGGCCCCCCCAGCGCACTCACCTGTCGGGGGATTTCGGACCCCCTTTCGGACCCCCTTTGTGTGTGTGTGTGTGTGTGTGTGTGTGTGTGTGTGTTTGTGTCGGGGGATTTCGGACCCCCTTTGTGTGCGTGTGTGTGTGTGTGCGAGAGAGAGAGAGAGAGAGAGAGAGAGAGAGACGTGTTCGAATCATACTTGCAGAGCATCTCATGCGCGGGGTGCATCACACGCATGCACGCACGCACAAGTGATGCGGCGGATTAAAAAAGTAGAAAACAAAAATGTCCCTGTTGTGTCCAGCCTCTTTTCGGAAGGATCCCTACAGCATATTAGCTGACCCGACGTCATGCAGAGACAGACTTTAAACTTGTACTCCCTGAGCGGGGCCAGAGAATATATAGTCTGGATTCGAATTCAGGTCTGTGCACGACGGTTATGGGTCACTATTTCTCTGTTTTCTCGTGGTTCTTTTCTTTTCTCGTTTTTCTTTTCTTAGGAATACGTGCAGTGGCCCTAAGGGCCTTTACTCACCAAATGCACAAAAGACAAACATATGGTGGAGTATTATTCCACATTCTGCAGAAGATTCATTCTAATTTTGCACATTGCAGCCAAGCCCTAAGAGTCACGTGCAGAGACCAACAGGGCCTAGCTACGTGAGCAACCCATAACTGCTGAAACACAGACCTGAATTCGAATCTTGAGTATATATTCGGCCAGCTCGTACTCTATTTTATATTCACTGCCTGCCGCAATTTTGGTGGGGGGGTCTGCGCTACATGTCTGCGAGGACCCTTCAGATAGCCTGCATGGGCCGTCTGAGCCGTGTTAAGGGGATCCGTTCTCTCTCTCTCTCTCTCTCTGTGGCATACTGCATAGCCACACGGGCCCTGCAGGGCCCGTCCCGCACTTTCAGCCTAAAAGCCTAAAACTTAGGGCTTACAGGCCCCAGTCGTTTCAGCCTGAAAGCTGAAATACGAGGGCCTGCCGGCCCTATTCCGTTTTAGCCTATTTCTGGGCCTGCCCAGAGGCTTTTCAGCCTGAAACGGAGGGCCATTTTCAGGCCCTCATTGTGTTCGACCTACCTAAGACTCAGGCACGGAAACAGGGTTTCGGGAACAGGCCAGAAATAGCCTGTTCCCCACGCCAGCTCGAGCAGGAGCTGCAGCTGCAGCCCCTGCCTCCCTTCGGCATTGGCAAGAGCAGCCTCCTGGACTGCTCGCCTGCAGTCAGGAGGCACACCCGAGTAGTACATAGGAGAGTCCCATGCACTTCACGGGTAGGTAGTTGACAGTAGGCACGAGTAGTCTTCAGGATTCAGCGCAGCACTCAGGAGGAGCGCTGCAGGGAGTAGCTTAGCGCTAGCAGTAGTCTTCAGCGCTGGGCGCTAGTAGCCATAGCAGTAGTCTTCAGCACTGGGCGCTAGTAGGTGGTAGATAGTAGAGTTGGGAGAGATGGCTGGCGGAGGCCAGCGAGACTTACCTGTGGCGCCATAGCTCCAGCTCCATCTTCGAGGTACCTGCATCAAGGCGCCAACTTCACAGGTTAGTACTGGACTGAGAGAGAGGGAGAGAGAGAGAGAGAGAGAGTTCTTCTTCCTCTTCTTCTAAGTCCATCATCTCTTCTTCCCCTCTCACCACCTGACTTCTCAGTATCAGCGGACTACTACAGAGAAAGAGTTGTGACTTGGGACTTGACGACATTGGATCCAGACTTGACATTTGGGATTCAGACATTTCGACGAGGGACTATTTGGGCTGTGCCGAAGACTTGGTGTTGACGACATTCCCATCTTCCCCTCCTCTTCGTCTAACCCCCCTTCTTCTTCGTCTGTGTATGATAGGGGCTGGCGCAGTCTTCCTGTGTGAAGCGCCAGACCCCATTCACACCATGTAACGATGATGATGATGTATGTTCAGGGCTGCATTGCAATATTGATTGTTCGGATCATTGGTATCTAAGTCTTCCGCTGTGCTATCTTATACTTTGTGCTGGTAGCCGCACTCAGAGAGCTCACGTTGTTGGCGCTCATCAACGAACTGTGATCCTTAAGAATGTTGTTGTGGTGGTATACACCCCAAGCATGGGGTTGGTTGTCCTGGTGGCTACCAGGAGGTGGTTCAACGGCACTGCACAGAACGTTGAGCGTGCAGCCTCTGACGATTGTTCGTGCCTTTGGAAAACAATCACAGACATGGATTGAGGTCCGAGCGTATCATAAAATATTGGGACAATAAATCCCCGATAGCAAAAATAATTCTGGCAGCGAAGTACTCACACTTTTGCTTCATGCTGGACCTGGTAGGCCCAAAGCTTTTTTGGCTTGGAGCTCCAGCCTCGAGAAAATCAATATGTTTGTCAAAATAGTTTCAGGAGCAGTGTGGTTTAAATTTGAAAGGGCTATCTATATCGTAATGATGGATACTGGCTTCTTTTCTGGTGCAGGTTCATGACGAATGGCGGTTGAGCAGATAGGTGTCTGTTCATCTGTTGTTGGGTGCAAGTTAGCATTAAATCACCAATACCCATCCCCCTTCTCTAAGGTTTATAGAGTGCTGTATATGCGCCGCGAAATGGAAGGCTCGACCTACCAGGCCCATTAGGGGGTGTGCAAAATTCCGAGCAGGTAGGGTTTGCTGTACACAGGGAAGAAATTTACAAAATAAACAACTTTTCGCCACAAAAAAAAATATATAGGATAGGTTTCGCCGTATCAATGGTCAGTAGCCGCTCAACCATACGGATGTGAGCCACCTTGCACTTTCCATCCATCTGTTTGCCCCGCCGCCCACGCTCCCACCGGCCTGTTTGTGTCTGTCAGAAACCTCCGCAGGCATGCCCCCCACCTGTGTCTGTTCATTGTCTCTATGTGTCGTAAATGCGTATGTGTGGAACCTAGGGAATGGACGGATGTGTGGCTCATATGGGCTGCTTTTCTAAATACATTGTTCTTTGGGGGGGGGGCCTACCTTCTTCCCCCAAATACAACGAACGCCGTACGGTCCTTATAGCTGTATTTGGGGTATATTTCAGTGTAGATATACAGTTATAATGATCGTACGTTGTATTCGGGGGAAAAAGGTAGGGTGTTTTTGGCAGTAATTCATCGGATAAGGGTCCAGGTGATGACAGGTTGCGGCTCTGTGATGCTTCCTGTTGTCAGGTGATACTATGCGTGGAATCAGAGAGCAGTTGTCCGGGTGTCACCTCCCATCTCGTTCAGGCCCGGTTTTCCCTGCGGACAAACAGGAACTCGTTCCTCTAAAACATTTTAACGGTACTTGGATCATCATGTGGCCCCGATTCATTGAAAACGTTCGGTCCATCTGAATGTGTGGATCATACAGTCCAGATACGTTTAGAATGTTGTGCACTCCAGCGAGGCCCCCAGTCTTCTCAGCTGCTTCCATGCGGCCACATATTTTGGAATTAGACTCTGGAGAGAACAATTGCACTGGTGAAGGAGAACAGGGTTATGTGGAGGGAGATGGTGGAGAAGAATGTAATGACATTCGGAAAAGATGTTGTGTAAACCTCCTGCATCGAAGCTGGGTGCATAGCGACTCTCTGAAAGGCCAGCTGCTCACAGATAGAAGGCCCAGTCGGAAACCTGTGCGTAGTTACCGAACGCCCTGGGTCCCATCCATGTAGGACTACAGACAGACAGACAGAAAGACAGACAGAAAGACAGACACACACACACACACACACACACACACACACACACACACACACACACACACACACAGAGAGAGAGAGAGAGAGAGAGAGAGAGAGAGAGAGAGCATGCTCTCAGGTTCCGACAGGAAATCTGAAAAGCCAGCTGCTCTCAAAAACAGGGCTACCAAACACACATGGGTCCCATCCATGTAGGACCACAGAGAGAGAGAGAGATAGAGAGAGTGCTTTCGTACAGTTCCCACAGGAAAATTTAACCTGGAGATCCTATCCTTCTTGACCGAGCGCGGGAAGTGTGGAAGGAAAGGGTTACTCAGTTGCGAGGAGCTCGAGAGGATCACAAAGACAGCATCTCCTTTCTGAAAGGCCTGCTTGTTTGTGAAGTCCTCGATTGATTGGAGCTCGCATAGTACTTTGTTCCACTGCTTGCCAAATGTCAAAGTAGTGTCCAGAACCTCCAGGCATATATCCCATTGTCACTGTAGTGAGTGGTAGAACAAGGGACATTTCTCATGTACAGGAGCATAAAGGTGTTTCTAATTGCGCTGCGGTCTTTTCCAAAACATGTGGTGTCTGTTTCCGTCCTCTTTGCCATCTCTCGTCATGTACAGGAGCATAAAGGTGTTTCTAATTGCGCTGCGGTCTTTTCCAAAACATGTGGTGTCTGTTTCCCTCCTCTTTGCCATCTCTCGTGATCGTCCTCTTTATCATGTCCTATTCCTCCTTTCTCCTCTCCTATCCTCTCTCCTCTCTCTCAAGAAGGAAAAACATGGGTTCGCGCCGGCCCCCACGTTTTGCATGCCTCACAGAACGGGTACCGTGCACTGGCAGGTGCCACGTCGCACGGCACCATCCGCAGTACTGCTCACTTGCAAGCTTACTGTGGGACAAACAGATTGTGTATGATTATGGTGATGGCGTGCTGTGTTCAGGGCCAAAGGGCACCTCCATCAGCCTACACCACCGAGCGATGATGCTGGTCGCTCTTTCTTATCCTGTACCAATTATCCAAGTGATTCAGCTATGCTTATTGATGAACGTTAATTATATGCTTGAAATTTCAGAAGGCTTTGTTTCCATGACCCTTGTGTGTGGTGGTGGGTCCTCGACATGAAACCCTTCACAAGCCTCATATGTTTGACATCCAATGGGAATTTTCATGGATTTAACCACTTCTCAATATTGAGCCTCATGCCACTCACACATTCTCCAGATATCGGGAGCCTCGTTTGCTGGGAAATGGTTTTGAACTTCGAAAATGTACTCAAAATGTTTTTGGACTTCGAAAATGTACTCCTCTAAATGTTTTTGAACTTCAAAAATGTACTCGAAATTTTTTCGAACTTCGAAAATGTACTCTACCGCTTAAACCACCAGTACTACGCCCAGCTATTGATGCCGAGCCCAAGTTCGCCCTGCACGCCCAAAAAAAAGGAACCATCACGGGCCTGCTCTTTTTGGCTGGGGCTGCCAGCCACTTCGGTTCGGTACCTAGAAAATGCGGTCGTATACCAAACCTGTCCCGTGTCCCAGGTATTTTGCTCTGACGGTGTGGTTTACCCACCGCCTAGTTGGGGGCTCGGTCTATCAGTAGGAGAAGGTTGGCAGCACCAGGCATAAATAAAATATTTGGAACCCGCACCGGTTCTTTTTCCTTGGTGCGCAGTAGAAATCCAGGTCAGGAAAAACGAGGTGCGGAGATACTGTTGGTTTAGACCACCAGTTGCTTTTCCAGCCATTTGTTTCCCATGTGGTGGTTAACCCATCACATATTTGGGGACTTGGCCTTCTTGACAGAAAAGGCTGGCGTCCCTAGGCAAAAACAATGCGACTTGTGCCCCTGCCACCTTGGTTTTTGTTTGGTGCAGGGACGAAATCCGAGGCTTGGACGGACTGGTGGTTTAAGACTCCAGTACCTGAAGGCTTCCATTTGGCGAAGCAGATTCCCTCCTGCACGGCAGTAAAAAAGAACTGGCAAGGGTCTTTTTTTGGCTGGCGCTGCCAGCCATTTTACGCCAGCAGGCCGACCCCTGAAACTTGTGATGCCTGCACGGCCACATCAGAGAAAAATGGCTGGGAAAAGAACTGGTGGTTTAAGTACCATGATGCACGGGCACCCTTGTACCTGGTTGTTTAAGTAGCATGATGCACGACCACCCTTGTACCTGTCTCTGCAGGTGTATTTAGACCACTAGGTCTACTACTTTTTCCAAACAAGATATGCCATTGTTTGATTTATCTGTAGTGCTCCTCATTCTGCGATTCTTGTAGACCTTGCTGTCGCCAGCTCACCTTTCTTTTACTTGTGCCTTGTGGATCGTGTCTTTGTGCAGAGCTCTTGTAGACCCCCAGCTCACCTTTCTTTTACTTGTGCATTGTGGATTCGTGTCTTTGTCCAGAGCTCTTGATCACCGTCCATTGAGGAAACCAATGAAAGGCAAATCCGTGTACGCTATTGGTCGGAATCTTCTCTGCGAGGACGTATCACGTGGCCTGGAGTCTGTTCCTGTTCCCTGTACTAATGATGTGGATGATGACCCTCCACCGCAAGTCGAGTACATTGTAAAGAGCAGGTAATATCACGTCATCCTCATGCTCAATATATTATGAGGAGTGGGTCAAATCCTGCACGAAAGCGGCTAGAGTTTAGAGACGAAAGCAGCTAGGGATGAAAGCAGATGTGTACGAAAGAGTGCCTCTCTTACATTCTGGATATTGGATTGGTTATAATTAAGGACTGTATTTCCACAAAGAAAGATGGGTAAATGTCCAGACAGGGGTGAACAGTGTCATGTCGGAAACCACTGGAAGAGCACCTGCTGAATGTTGGATATGTTCCGAAACCTACCAATATGACTTAATTCGTCTTCTCTAGTTGCCTGTGTAGTTCCCTGGCCCTCTTTCTTCGCTTTGTTGACTTGATTTTGCATGCCCTGCGATTTTCTGCAGCCCCTGTTTCCAACGTGTTCAAATTGGTTTGGCCCTGAAGCAGCCACAGAGAATCCACTGCTGCGAGTTGCTCTGATGTCTGACGTCCAAAAACTGCCACATGTGGAAGGCCAATCAGCCCTCACAATCTTTTTTGACTGTTGTCAGGGAAGAAAAAGGGTTTAGGGGGCCAGCAGGTCCTTTATGCATTCAAGTTCTTTCATTCTTGTTGTCAAGTATGATAAGATGCATAATGATGACCCAGAAAAACTGACAACGTACCCATTGATCGGGTCTGTGACTCTGTGAATTTTGTCTTTCATCTCTTTTGCATTCTTGTTTGGGTTCCCCCTCAAGCTTCAGTCTCACATTTCATGGCCGCAAGTGTTAGCATTGGTATTTGTTCCTTGGGCTTTATCCTGACACGATAACAACCAACTACTGGCCCTTACTACTACCACGGCACACACACACACACACACACACACACACACACACACACACACACACACACACACACACACACACACACACAGCACACACACACTCACACACACACACACGCGCACACATACACACACACACACAGAGAGAGAGAGAGAGAGAGTACTCTAAAAATCGGTCTTGGAGGGACACGGAGGGAGTGCACGTATATGGAGGAGGAGACACAAAAGTGAGACAGAGGAGGAAGAGGGAGATACAGAATGGTAACAGGAGGGAGACAGAGCAGGGAGTCAGAGCTACTCTGTGGGTAGGAAGAGAGACATACGTCTTGATCGAGGTTGTGAGGCGGGCACGGATTGTGGGAGTGCAAGGGAGGGACCAAAGTTCCAGGAGTAACAACAGGGAAGGGGAGAATGCAAAACTGTTGGGTCGATGAACAGTTCCTCTCTCTTTTTTTCTTGGAGTAGCATGTTTTCATTTCCAAATGCATGGTCGGCAGAGTCTTGAATGCAAACTGAGCCATAAGGGGAAACACAGGAGAGATGGAGGTTTGGAGTAATATTACAGGTAAGTGAATACTATGAAGGACATCCGTTCTGCAAGGCCCCAGACCGTGTGTTCAGGCAGGTCAGCACTGGGCCGAGAAGCAGTTCCTTGGAAGACTCCAAGTTCTGGAAACTATCTGGCCAACTGCCTGGGACGCTAGGGAGTCCCTACTGACCGGATGGCACCTCAGCCTCTGCAAAGAAGATGGGCCTGGCCACGGGCAGGAACATTTGGGCACGTTCTGGCAGGTGGGGACAGCGATGGCATGAGCGGACGAGCAGGCTGTGCGACCATGCATTGAGACAACACTAGCAGGCTGTGCGACCATGCATTGAGACAACACGAGCAGGCTGTGCGACCATGCATTGAGACAGCACAAGCGGGGGTACTGTTTGCGAGGCGGGCTCCAGAGGTGGTTGGGTGCTGTGCAGAGAAGGGTGGTGAGGCATAGGGAGTCCCTGGTGGATACATACCAGTGTTTGGAAAGAAGACCTCCAGCATGGTCAATGTCTTCAGCGGTGTTTGCACAAGAGAGTCAGAGCTCCACAGTGGCACATAGATGACGGGCTAGGCTAGGCTAGGCTGGGCTATGTCGTAGCATAGGCAGTCATACCTGAGTGGGGGGCTTTTTCTCCGGTGCTGAATTGATTGATAGGAGGCGAGACGAGCGCTCTCATAATCAAGAGACTTCATTATTGCATGCATACAAGAATTGCTGTAATGCCGGCCTCGTCAATTGTGCTTTCAGTTTGTCTGACTCTTTCATGCGGCTTATTACCCGAGTTGGGGATTATGAGTCCTTCGTTGTATTGATTGACTGGAGGCAAGATGAGCACTTGCATGAACAAGAGATTGTATTATCTGCTGTGTAACAAAGAAAACCAACAGAAATTATCCCAGGCAGAACGAAGTTCGGGCGGGTACCACGTCACAGTTCAGCCGTCCTTGCTCGGATTCGCAGCTCCAATCATCAAGGCCACTGTTGTTGGTGCAACTGGGTTTGATGAAATAGTATTGCCAAATGTGGTGGTAAGCAGCTGGCAATCACAACAGTAAGCGATGTGCAAATCCAGCTCGAGGATGAGGGTTATGCAATTGAAGGTCTGCGAATTGCATCCCATCCACATATGTACAACATAACTCCTATAGCTAAGTGGGCCGCGGAGGGAAAGCTACGTGGCGACAATTTTTGCTTCCGGCGTGTTCTGGCCTTGAGATTTCGATACGAAGGGCTGGGATTGCCCGAAACGGTGGTTTCTAACGAAATGTGTCCAGGCCTACCGTGGTTCTCAGTGGGATTAGCATTTGGGGCGGAAATACTGTGCTGTGGCCGTTGATAGAGTGTTGTAGAACGGTGTTTGCTTTAAGTGCGGCGGGATCGGTGTTGGAGATTGTCAGAGGATCGCGGTGGTGCCGTTTTTTTTTTCCCGCATGCTGTCAGAAGACTCTGCCGTTTTGTTTTTCGTTTGTTTCTTCTCTTTTCCGTCATGTCTTTTCTGCTTCTTAGTTTTCCAGTTCTGTGTTTTCTTTTTCAACTCCCATATAGGGGGGCTGCCTCCTCTACTCACCCCATCCACAAAGGTAAAAAAATATGCTGGTGCATCTTTCCATGTTGTAGCAGAAGATTCACTCTCTTTTGCACATTTGGTTATGAGTTGTGGAGCGAGGCCCGTTGGCATGTTTCCTTTTCCTTGGCCAAAACTAAGGGCCTGGCCACCCTACTGTCCAAACGTGAAAAGCACGGGTGCCCGATCCCACAGAGAGTAGCCAGATGCATCGGACATTCGGGGCGAAGTCCCAGTAGCAGCAGGCTTGATTTCAAGCAGGCAATGGTACCTGCCATTCGATCTGAACATCTCATGGCCCACTGTGGCCGCGTTGAAAATACTCGAAAGGTAGACTAAACCCCCGCGACTCGGACTTGGCCCTACGAGTATTTTCGAGTATTTTTCAATGCTAGCGGGGTTTGGTCTCCCTTTCGAGTATTTTTCAATGCGGCCACAGTGGGCCGTGAGATGTTCAGATCGGATGGGAGGTACCAGTGCTGCACGAAATCCAGTCGAAAGCCCACTCAAAATAGAGTCTTAACGCCCGTAATCGGACTCAAAGTGGGCAATGTTGTTCGCTGAGGTTAACCCCCCGGTGAAGTTGGGGACTGTCTCTTATACACATCTAGATGTGTATAAGAGACAGGGATAGAGATGGTGGAGGAGAGATGGTGGAGGAGACATGGGGGAGGAGAGACGGAGGAAGAGAGGTGGGGGAGGAGAGTGTGTGTGTGTGTGTGTGTGTGTGTGTGTGTGAGAGAGAGAGAGAGAGAGAGAGAGAGAGAGAGAGAGAGAGAGAGAGAGAGAGAGAGAGAGAGAGAGGAGGGAGAGAGAGAGAGAGAGAGAGAGAGAGAGAGAGAGAGAGGGTAGAGAGAGAGAGAGAGAGAGAGAGAGAGAGTTGTAGTAAAAGCGTTTCTTCTTGTAGGTCATGTGAACCTTTCTCTACTAACTAATACGCGGTGGGGGGGGTGGGGGGAGAGAGAGAAAGAGACAGATTGTTTACTTGCGATGTTTTCGGTTTTCTCCTTTCTGTCTGCATTTGTAATTTTTGTGCTTTTGCTCTTGGTGCTGGACACACATACCATCGCGCTAAATGGTAACGTGCGCGTGCGCGTGCGCGTGCACACGAGAGAGAGAGAGAGAGAGAGAGAGAGAGAGAGAGAGAGAGAGAGAGAGAGAGAGAGAGAGAGAGAGAGAGAGAGAGAGAGCTTTTCTTTAGGGTTTCGTTAACCGTTGTCTCTTTCTCTTTTTCTTTTTTTTTCTCTTTTTTTTCTCTTTTTTTCCTTTTTCTTTACCAGTGTCCTTGCTCGGAGAGGTGATACGAGCACCCCCTCATAGCAAGAGTCCTGGGTGCTCCGGTCTATTGGTGGGGAACAGCACCTGCTGAAAAGCGGGTCCAGCGTCCCACTGTACATCAGAAGCCTGCCAGCATTGATTGCCCTGTTTCCAGGGGAGTGACTGCGCAGGGTTAATGATAAGTGTGTTTGACAACAGCACACTTTGGGGCGTGCTGCGGCCTCTTCGGTCTGCACCAGACCGCCAGATCACTCTTTTTTCCCTAGCAGCTACGCCCTGTTTCTTTTGAATAACGCGGCCTCCCATGACCAGCTATCAGCCCGCCCTATACTGCTCGTTCAATATGACCCGGCTGTTTTCATATCCTGCTTTTAGACCTGCCCCATCCTTACTTTGTCCCTTCGACCTGTGATCTTACTCAATATGCTCCATACCATTGCATATCCACAATTGCCAGCTGGTGGGGCGGGAAGGGGTCCGGAACTTTTGTGGGTGGTCGCAGCGGGATCTCCTGACCCACCGTAGTCCAGTCTCTGAAGCAGAGATGGTACTCTCCTGAACTCTTCCCTGTTACACTCCTGGGTGGGCCTGCCGTCCCATCTGACGAAGGCGATCCGGCCCCCGTTCTCACTGCCCAACCGGTCCCCAGAGAATTGATGAATTGGTTGTATTATATGTTTTGATGAGTGGAACAACTCCAGTTGGTTTTTATTTTTTTGCCTCTGCACCTTGAGTTCTTGTTGTATATATTGTTTTATCATGTCTGTTACCTCCTCCCCAACTATGCGGACCCCCTCAATGGCATGTATACAACGTTTCCTCCACATCTGACGATGTCAATCCGGCCCCATTCTCACTGCCCAGCCAGTCCCCAAAGAATTGTGAATTGCTTGTACTAGGTCTTTTTGATGAGTGGAACAACTCTCAGTTTGTTTTTAACTTTTTGCCTCTGCACCTTTTGTTGTATATATTGTTTATCATGTCTATTACCTCCTCCCCAACCATGCGGACCCTCTCAATGGCATGTATACAACATTTCCTCCAGAGGGTTCACATGACAGCTCTTCTCCCTATCTTAAATATGTTGAGGGTCCACGTGACAGCTCTCCTCACTATCTTAAACATGTTGTTTTCAAAATTGCTGTCTGTGGGGGAGGTCCATGCCTCGCATAATATGGCCCTCCGAACCCATGGCCAGGTGGACCCAGTGCCCAATAGGGTCCAGATCCTATCCCACCATCGCCATGTGAGGACAGCCCCCGGGCACTGCATGAGTATGTGCTCTATGGTTTCTGGTATCCTACGTGGGGGGAAGACAGTGTGGCATGATTTACACCACGGTAGCGGCCGGCCCTTCTGCTCTAGATATTTACGATCTATTAGCCAGTTGTTGGTGGGCATGCAGCAATGCTCTATCTGCCACTGCAATGCTCTATCTGCCACTGCAGTGAGGATATCTTCGTTGGCCTAGACCTTGTGGTGGTGAATCATCGGATGGGCGGATCGCCTCAATCCCTACATTCAAAGGAGATCTCCATCGGGCCTTCACCGTTTCTTTTATGTTTACCTTTAGTCGCAGCAGACGGTACTTAGCCTTGAGGGTTAAGGCATACAACTTTACATTCTCTCCCGACCTGAATTTTCGCGTAGGGGTCCACTGCCACTCCTTGGGGTCAAAGGGGAGCTCTGCCACGGGGATATTTGGCTGGTCTGCGATCCATACATCCTTATCCCGCAGCACGCGGATCCTGTGCAGGTCCGCACTCCTCCACCATCTCATCACGTCTGGGGTGTACCGATTGAGCACAGTATCCTTGCTTATGTGGAAGAGGCTAACCAGCGTATTGTCCGCGCATGCCTCCACCACATTTTCTACACTGTCCGGGTCACCCAGGGCATCTACCATTCTCCTTCTGCCAGCCGTGGCCCTTTGCATAGGATGCGCACCCCGTCTAGGGGGTTATCAAAGATCAACAATTCAGTATTCTCTTCAACATTGTGACGATGCTTTATTATGGCCCTCAGTTGGGGTACTGATTTCCAGTCCCCATTCCCTGTGTCCCATATGTCCTTTATTCTGATTATGCGTTTTTTGACCCAACTCCTCCATGGGTTGTCTGAGCTGCAATACACCCTGCTGCACCGGTCTGTAATCCTCCTGATCCCGAAAAGGGGTGATGCATCACTTCCTCCCACCAAGTCGGTGGGATTTTGTCAGGCAGCGGGAGGTGGCGCCAGACCCTCGGGACCCGGGCCCAGAAGTCGTCCTTGGCCAAGTCCTTGCAGATTGTGTCTCGGTTTGAGCCTCAACTAGCTCGACGGCGCCATGGTACAGCCCAGAAACGGTCTTCCAGCCAGGTCAATGGGTTAACACCCTGTGGTGCTTGTGGGGCAGTCTAGCTATTTGTTCCAGTGTAAGGGCATACCATGGGAGTTGCTGAGTGAAGAGCAGTCTCCTAACCCATTGACCATTAATGATGTGATCTGGGTATCCGGGTCTAGAATCCCCAGGCTCCCTTTGTCGTTGGGTTGGATCACCGGTGACCAGGCCACCCTGCTAATAAGGTTTGGGAGCTCACCATTGCCTCTCCAGAGCAGGGCCGCTAACTGCCGCTTTAGCGTTCGGACGGCCTCCTTAGTGACGACCCAAATTGCAGATTTATACCGAAGGGCCGCCAGCATTGTGCTGTTGATCGCCAGTGCCCTACCGATTCGGGAGGTGTGTTGATCTTTCCAGTGAGCCAATTTCTCTAAAGTGGGCTTAATGATCCACTCATCATTTGATGCAGGCTTACCTAGTTCTGTCAACATAACTCCCAATACCCTGACCGGGGCCGCTTCCGGGAGCCACATGACCCGTGGCAACTCCGGGGACCGCGCCCCTTGATGGTGGATCCACCACCCCAAGGTTTTGTTTCCCCAGTTAACGGTCGTGTCTGAGACCGCTCTGAACCGGTCGAATAGTCGCCTGATCTCTTCCATGTTTGCTGCGGTGGCATCCACTAGGAGTGTCAGGTCGGCCCCGAACATCGAACAGACGGGAATCACATCTTCAGGGATGGACAAGATCTGCAACTTCCTCAGGTCCTTGTTGGCACGGAGGTTCGCTGCCAATGCCTCACATTTATAAACAGGAAAGGTGCCAGAGGGTCCCCCTGGCGGAATGACCGTGGCAGCGGGAAGGCCGGCGCTATACTTCCATTAACTTGGACACTCGTGGTGGCATTATGATGCAGTATTGCGGTCCAGCAAACAGGCCCGATGGTCAATTTTTCCATACATCTGTCCAGAAATAGCCAGTCCACGTGGTCATAAGCTTTTTCGAAGTCAATGAAGATCATGGCCGCATTCTGCTCGTCTTGCTTTGTTAGTTTGAGAAGTTCGTTAACTAGTAGGCTGTTGTCCTGGAACCTGCGCCCTTTGACAAGCCCGGTCTGTGATGGATGGATAATATCGTCCAAGACGGGGATCAGATGGTTCGCCAGGGCTTTCGCTAGCATTTTATAAACAAATGTAAGCAAAGTTATCAGCCGGTAGTTCCTGATATCCATCGTATCCCCCTTTTTGTGCAACAAGGTGAGAATGCACTGCCCCACCAATTCCCTCATCCTCCCTGTTTCCCACACATGACGATAGAACTCCATGAGGTCCGGGGCGATCTGGGTCCAGAAGGTCGCCAATAACTCCTTAGGGAGCCCATCTATGCCCGTCGTCTTCTCTTCATCCATCTGCATCATCGCCGTCCAGATTTCCTTCTTGGACAGGGGACGATCCAGATATGTTTTCTGCTGGACCATCAGAGCCTTCTTCAGTGGTTTCAGGAAGTTCTCAATTTCTCCCTCTCTAACGTCCCTCTCCCGCCTGGGCGCACCTTGAAGTAGACAGGTGCTTGAAGAAGGACCTTGCTATCTGCGTGCAATGGGGGGAGGAGATGACAATATCCTGGTGTCCAGTCTGTGGATCATATGGCGCTTGTATGGTTGTTCTGCGCGAGTGTACAATGATTTTTTATCCATTGTTCCTTCCGTTTGATGCCGTGTTAGTCGTCCTCTTGTAGGTGTGTCCTGCCAACGTTGTGTGGCGAAGGTCGGAGTCGCTGTTGCAGCACCTGTATTGCTGAATACTCGTCTGGCTGTGTGTGCTGGACACTGTGTGAGCTGTTAGACTGATCCTGGTCCTCAAGTTGCTGCAGTTGTTGGTGAATTTCCATCTCCTGCTGATGCTTCCTAGCTGCTAAAAGTTTGGAATATTCTTGGCATTTTCTATCCATATAGAACAGACCGTTATTAAACCAGTCTGTTTCCTGCTGAATGTGCTGCCTTTGCGTGTCGCCAAAACGTCCAGAAGTCCGTAATATAACTCGAAAGGTTTGCTGCTGCAAGATGGACGCATTGAGTTTATAAAAGCCAGGTTCGTGATCGGGTTTCTTGCTGAAGGACAAAATGACCGCGCACATTTTGTGATCAAGGCCCGGGTAGGGGCTAGCTGGTAAAATTGCTACTAGAAGCAGAGACCCTCCCAGATCTTTCGAGACCAAGATTAAGTCGATCCTGGATCTTGACTGGGTCTTGGTCCCAGTCTTCCGTAGGCATGAATAGAACCTTGTAACCGTTGTCTTAATTTTTGGTGCTAGATCTGAAGATGCCCTGAAAGGGAGGGGAGGGGGGGGAGGAGAGAGAGAGAGAGAGAGAGAGAGAGAGAGAGAGAGAGAGAGAGAGATGCCACAGGCAAGTTGTGCGCCCCCTTTCCCATGCCCATGAAAATATAAGAGCTAATCTCCCACTGATGCCCCACACAACAACCCATGCAGGAGATTTTCTCTCTCTCTCTCTCTCTCTCTCTCTCTCTCTCTCTCTCTCTCTCTCTCTCTGTGCGCACACACTCCATTGCCAGTCGTGCACTCGGAAAGGAGTGAACGCTTTGAAGCTGGAAAATGACTATAAACTTAGTATGAAGGCAGGAGGACATGTAGCAGCGGCTGGGCAAATAATTCTCACATAACTATCCAACCAGGTTCTCCTTTATGACATAGCTGCGGAAGTGTGATCTATAGGATAGCTGAAACAAAATTCCTAATCTTGCGTAGTGAGACTCCCGGGTTGGAGAACGAGATGGTAGTTATAGCCATGCAATCAGTTCGAGTTCCACATCATATTCCAGACCAGCATGTATTCCTCACTCTTATCTTTGATTTCCAGAAAGTGAATGACCAACTGCAGCGGGAGAACAACGTTTTACCTATGAATCTTTGACCTATCCCATCGTACAAACCACTGACTTTGCTAATGATGCACTACTAGACATAACCTTCTACTTATCCCATGGTACAAACCACTGGCTTTGCTTATGATTCAGTACTAGACATAAGTGACATATTTGATGACATTTTGCGAATTGCCCATTGAGAGACGATATGGACCATTGTTGAACGTGTGATCAACATCGACGCCCAGGTTCATCAAGAGGCCTGCTGGTGAAGTCTACAGCAGCGCATTTCCCAGAAGAGGCCTGCAAGATGCAGATGTATCACGGGCAAACAAACATCTCCACTCACTATTCAAATGAACCCTTCCACAATCAATTTGAAAAGGTTACTGCGCCCATCTCCACTCACTATTCAAATGAACCCTCACACAAGTCAATTTGAAAAGGCTACTGCGCCCAGTTATAGAGGATTGATACGACTGATCACATCTGCATGTCAACTGTTTTCCACAGTTCTCCTCGCTTTTCCACTGCACACTCAATTCGTGACTTACATATACGCTGTCCTTACTTGATCTGCACTCTCTTATCCTTTCCTTTGTTCTCATGAACCAGTTGCTGTTCATTCACCTTTTTCGTTCTCCAAGAACTGGGTACTGACTGGTATAGGCCAGTTGGCGAATCATTTGTTTGATGCCCCATCCTGGGCCTCTCCCCCACTCCCCTGCGTTCCTCAATTTTTGGGCCACATTAGCAATCAAGTGAATGGGGTTTTCGACTTTTAAGGCATAACCAAGGGACCTCCTAGCTGACATAGCACCGCCTACCCCATCTGTTTCCACCCAGCTTAAGTACCATTGATTGAGTGATTGGTTGATTGATTGATTGATTGATTGATTGATTGATTGATTTATAAGCAAGACAAAAAAAAAAGGGGCAGGAAATGAAAGAAAATTTGAAAAAAATGGCGGGTTACTCAATAGGTTTCACCCCCATTTCTTCTGTGATTTTGACTTTTCTTTTTGTTTGTTTGTCAGAATGACATGAAATTTGTTAGGCACATACTTTATGAGAGGTTGACCCCCCCGAATCGTCGGTCCGGTAACACTGTACCCCAGTGTTTACGTGCTTTAATTGTCTTTGCTATGTACGTCATTCCTTGAAAACTGGATTCACCCTCCGCGTGTGTTAGAGTGATGCCATCCAGGAAAGTGACCTGCAATGTCATGCGGGCGAAGCCGCACTGGCCCTTCTTGTGAGGTCTTGTTTTGATTTTGTGAGTAGTTGGAGCATAAAGACTGTCCAAGATAGAGCTCCCTTGTCTGTCTTGGATTTTGGGGCTCATGGTTTCACAAATCTGGTCTTCACTGTTAGACACAACACATGCTTTCAGGTACTCTACTACATGGTCATGGGATCCATCTCTCTCTCTCTCTCTCTCTCTCTCTCTCTCTCTCTCTCTCTCTCTCT
>BFEA01000704.1:519145-538995 GCA_003427395.1 Chara braunii | reverse complement strand
TGGAAACCCCTGGATTCGTAGCGCTCAAAACGCTGACATTCGGTGCATAGAGTGCGCGGCCAGTGGGGTTCTACTGCCGTCCACGGGATGACGATCAACTCATTGAATGACAACAATATCGAGTAAGGTGGGAATTGCGTATCGATAATGACAAACCCAACTTCCACGAACCCTGAGCAACGATTTGCCGGAGGGAAGTAATMCCGCCCGCCGATTTGTGCAACAGCTTCTTGTACGTCCCACTCACATACACGTGTCCTTCCCTCGTTGTAGGGAAAAGGCCGTGTTGGGACGGGAGGTACGGTTGGGTGGTGCCCGATCGGAGGGTACTGGTCAGTCCACATATCAATCAATTGTGAAGACCTGGCGACGTCATTAAGAAAAGAAAACACTCGCGCAACTCACAATCAATCCCTTTCAACACGAGAGAGAGAGAGAGGGCGAAAGAAGACACTTCCGCAACTAGGTCATGCATATAACTAAGGGACCGATCCGCGGCTCAGGTTTAGCGAGTCAGCGCGACGTTGATCCCAGGCGCCTTGTTTCTCGAGGCCGCCCCGTAGCTCGACTGCTGATGTCGTGCAGCATAAGGCAGATGGCATGCGCAGTACATTCAGATCTACAGATCTAAACACTCTTGCATTCTTGAACAAAACCCCGACGATAATCGTCTAATCAACGCAAAAAAGGGGGTCACTTGAGGTGGCGGCTGCAGGATCGCCATCTTCGGGCTTTGGCGGCTCCGGATCTCTGGTCGGATCGTTGTCGATGCGCAGGCTGGCTTCGCTGGCGAACTCCAGTTGGCGCTTCCCGGTCGCAATTTCTTCGCGTTTTTGCGCCGCTTCCATATCTTCCGCCTTCGTTCCCGTGCGCGTCGCTTCCTCCGACAAAACTTCCCACTCAGATCCAGTTTTTTCTTCCTTCTCTTCTCCTTCACTCAGCTCGCCCTCGCTATACTCGCTATAGCTTCCCTCCTCCGATGTTTCCTCGTCGTTGTCGATCACCACTTCCTCTGCCCTCGGATAGAAGGCGTGAGGGATGATATCCTACGGCTTCAGATACTCCTGCCGCGACGACAACGTGTCTTCGTCCCTGGGCTCCTCCAAGCACGCAGTCCGCTAAAGATATGGATCTAATGACCGCTCGAGAACGTGCGGAGCAGGATTGTCGTCACTCTGTGAATAGATGTCGGGCGAGAGATCGTCCGCCAACTGCACGATCGGCGCAATGAGCTCTTGTGCAATCAGCTGGCGGCGCCCCGACCGTGCCGATCCAAAGAGAAAGCCAAGAAGATCGCCCTCCACGTTAGTCCTCCAAGCTTGGATGATCAGCAACTCCAGATTTTTTATCCACGCAGGATGCTCGCCGGTCTGCGTCCACGTCACCTGTACTCTGGCCAAGCAAAAAGACAACTCCTCAAAAGTTTCGCGCTACAGCCGCCAATGCCCAGGATTGATAAGAGGGACTGAAAGAGGCTCGAATGAGAAGGAAAGAGAAGGATGAAGATCGGATTGCCAGAAGGTGGGAAAGAGAGAGGGGCGAGAGGATTGGCGTGGTTCATTGGGGATGTGGGAAGGGGACGAGGGTGGGAATCACAACTGGCCGCTCGCGCGGAGAACGGTGGATGTCGCCGAGATCCGGCGCAAAGGTCGGGATGAGATTATGCCCAGGTCGGGCGAGAACGTGCTGCTACACATTGGACACCTGCTCCGTCCACTCGCGCAGTGAAGTCAAGATTGCGGTATACCTTTGCGGATTGACCGAGCTGATGTCGCCGCTGAACGCCGCGACCGTGGTGACGTAGCTCGTTATGGGAGCCGCTTGCCAATGAACTGCGATTACCTCCACAAATACTACTGCGTGAGGACTCCCCTCGATTCGAAACGCGGCAGCAGCACAGATACCCACGTCGCAAAAAAATTGCGCCAAAAGCCGTAGATCCGTATTGAGCCGAGGATGACAAACTTGCCGGATCTCTGAGATGTGGCCACGGGGCTGCAACAGCTGTACGTCAAGAACCTGCTCCGTGATGAAACTCATGGCGAGGTCGGAGAGGAGGACGAAGGACAAGAGGGAGAAAGAGGAGAGAGAGTTAGATCGTCGTCTTTCTCCTCGCTTTCCGAGGAAGAAGGGGGAGGGAGATCAAAAGGAGGAAGAAGACGGAGGTAGGAGGTATGCCGGACAATGGGGACAGAGCTATGGCTGGCACTAGCCTCAGGCACGATGCGCACCGTGTTGGCGCCGTTGGGTCCGAGCTCGACAATGCGAAAACAGCCAGAAAACTTGGGAGCGAGTTTCCGGTCGCATGCACATTTACGTACCTGCACTAGGTCCCCTAATTTATATTGATGCTGGGGCCCAGCATTTCCATCCCGAGCCTCGTAGCTACGGACCTGTCTACCGTGGGCCAGTTCGGTCATCCTTTGCCTTTTTCGGGCTAGCTTCGGGACGGCCTGTTCCATTAATTCGGTGTACCTTTTGGCCTTGGCCTTGAGAGCTGCACGCGTGTCTCTACCCCCTGCTTCGGCAATTTTCGAGTTACCCTGGTAGTCGACACAGGGGAGGCTATTAGTTCAAAGCTGAAAAGGGGTAAACCCCGTGGACTCGTGAGGGGTGGCCCGGTGGATCCCGACGATCTGATATACGATCTCGGGCCAAGGACGTGTGCCGTGTGCCGCTAAGTTCCTGCGAAGGGCGGTTTTAATCATACGGTTGGCATTTTCGGCCAACCCGTTCGACTGGGACACGTGGGATGCCGTATGTCGGAGCGTGACGCCCCTTCGCGCAAGCAGTTCTTCTACCTCACCCTTTAATTCAGATCCATTGTCGGTCAGAATTTCTTATGTTTCTAAATGGGTATAGAGGAACCGTTCGATGTACGTGGCTATTTCTGCGGTTTTTCGGGTCTTACAGGGATAGACTTCGATGTACTTGGAAAAATGGTCTATTAATACTAACAGGATAGAATATTCACAGCGGTTTGCGCCAGGTGGCACGTCGATATCTGTCGTGTCCATACTGACTCGCTGGAAAGGACGTTCTACTTCCGTTGGTACGATCGTGTTTGGTCCCCGTATACGGGCGCGATCAGCGGCACAGACCAGGCAGTTAGCGACAATGTATTTGACATCATCTCGTATATTGGACCAGAACCATCGGTTCTGATCTACCGTTGCCTCCGTGACACGTATTGCGAAATGAAGGGCCTGTTCTTCGTGAGCAGATCGAATCCAATCATATCTTTGGAATGGATGGGGAACCGTCAACCACGAACCCGATCCGTCAGTTTTACGTTTTTCCAAATGACCGTTGACCCATCGATAGTCCCGAGATCTCTCGGTCGCCCTACGTCTGTCGTGTTTGGTGAGGTGACCAAATGATAATCCCGCTAATTTCGCCAATAAAATTTTATCCGTCCAAACCTCTGCTCGTCGGTATTTTTCGTCGTATTCAGGGCCGTCCGTACGGGCGGCCTCGAATCGAACCTCCGTGGGGAGTTTGTTCGTTCTACACAGGGGGCACCTCCATTCCTTGCTACTCGTCCGATATCGAACGCAGGCCCCGTGCGCACGATTGACGCACGTGGCACATTCTACCCAGTCGACAAACCCGATTTCGAAAGGATGACAGTCGACCCCATAGACCCGTGCAATGCACGTGCAAAAATAACAGAATTTATCGGGGAGGGTGGCAAAGAAAGTTGAGGACGTGAGAGGGGCAGAATTAGTAGGAGATGAAGGGGTTGCGGAGGCAAGCGGGGTAGTCATGATGACAGAGGAGGAGAGATAGGACTGAATTGTGGAGAGAATTAGTCCACGTGCCACTTACGGCTTCGACAGGATCTCCAGTTGGTCGTACCGAGGTCCGATCTCTTGTTCGGGTTCGTTCTACGAAATCACCTCCTCACCCTTCGGAACTTTCTCAGGCCGGTGCAGTCGTGTCAGTCTATCCGCATTCCCGTGTCTCTCGTGCTTCCGAGGACGAATGTCAAAGTCCATGCTCTGCAGCACCGTTGCCCATCGCCCGATCATGCCCGAGCAATCCTTCGAYTTCTTCAGAGCCAACAGGGGCTCATGATCAGTTACCAAGGTCAACTTTCGCCCGTACAGGTAAGCGCGAAAGTGGTTGATTCCCCAGAGAGCCGCGTAGCATTCCCCCATTGGAGCGGCGTAGTTGCGCTTGCAAGCGGGCACCGATTTGGACGCATACTCCACCACACGCTCGAGTCCGCTTGGTCCCACCTGGGCAAGGATTGTCGAAATTGCCTCTGGCTGCCAATCAGTGATGAGAACAAAAGGTTTTTCGGGATCAGGTCTTATAAGGAACGGAGCCGAAATGAGAGCGGCCTTGAGTTTGGAAAACGATTGATCGCATTCCGGCGTCCAGATCAACGATTGATCTTTGCGTGGCAGATTCGTGAGGGGTCCCGCAATCACCGCGAAGCCCTTGATAAATCTTCGGTAGTACGAAGCTAGGCCCAGAAAGGCGCGAACTTGCATGATAGTTGTAGGCACCGGCGCATCCCTGACAGCTGCCACCTTTTGCGGCTCCGGCTGGAGTCCCTTGTCTGTCACCATGTGCCCCAGGAAGAAAATGGTGGCGAGGAAAAACTGACACTTCTCAAGCGCTACTTTGAAATCCGCATCTCGTAACGCGTGCAGTGCCCATTCGATGTGCTGCATGTGTCCCTCGTAGGAACTCGAGTACACCAAGATGTCATCCATGTACACGATCACGCAGTAGTTGATGATGCTTTGCGCCAAACGAGGCTTCCGCACGAAATTATGAAAAGCCATGTTCATGGCTCGCTGGAAGGTCGCGGGGACATTGCAGATACCCATTGGACATCGAATGCACTGCCACATACCTTCGAAAAGCACAAATGTCGTTTTCGGACGATCTTCTTCTCGAACAAGAAGATGATGGAACCCATGACGAACATCAAACTTGCTGAAAAATCGAGCACTCTCAATCGCATCCAACAACTCATCAATCTGGGGGAGGGGGTAGACATCTTTGATCGTGATATCATTCAACTTTCGATAATCATTACAAATGTGAATCCCTCCGGCCTTTTTAGGCACGATTACTACGGGAAAAGACCAGGGACCTATGGCGGGTTCGATCCATACATTAGCTTCGAATTCTTTAATCCGCCGAAAAGCGGCCGCTCGTTGAGCTGGCGAGTATCGGTAAGGAACGCAGCTAATGGGGGGATGATCTCCCGTAAGAATGGCATGCTCGATCACATTAGTTAAGCCGATGCCATTACCGTGTATGCTCAATACTTCTACGTAACCATTTAACACACAGATTAACGACTTCCGAAGTTCCGCGGGAACGTGACTTGGTAGGTTAACCGTTGATTCTCCGAAAATCTTAATGGGCATATCGACCCAATCAACCGGTCGTTCCCGTCTATCGTAGACACTAGAGAAAACGGAGCTACTGGTGCGAACAGAGAAGACGGTTGTTATCATCTGGGACTCAGCGGGGCTGATCATCTCCGTTTCTTTAGTTTCAGCATCAGTCTCTGAACCAACCGAGGCCGGTTCCACAGTTAGTCCCGTTAGATCCGTCATTTCTTGCATCAGATCAGGTACATCACTTACCGGTGCTTCCGCCTCCTGTTTAATCAAAGCGATGGTGGCTCCTGTCGTAAGTAACGATCTGGGCGGGAAAGCAGAAACATCCAAATATTGTTCCGTTTGTTGATAACGCGTTCGTAAGGAGAGAGCTCCTTTGTACAAGGTGCGAGGGGGTTTCAAATCATCGGCCAGGTCACATACTTGTAATATGGGTTCCCCAAACAGGACTGAAGGACAAACTGGGGTTATCGGAGGCGCAAGCACGCTGTCTCCTGAATCCACGTGGAAGCTTCGGGCAGGGTCGGGACACACTTGGAATTCTTCGGGAATTTCGTGTTCGAAAAGTTCAACCAGGTGCTTCCATTCATCTTCGCTAGGCAGCTCTTCTTCGTATTCCTGTTCCCTGATTCCACTATCGACATCTGAGGAAGAACACTCCTCGGGATTAATGTATCGAATCATCCTTATTTGGGCCGAATTAGAGGTTCGTTTTATTGTTCGGGTGGAAATTCGCAAAAGAACAGTTTGAGGCTTTCCCCCAGTTTGGGTGAGCACCAGTTGTTTTGAATCGAAATGCAATCGTGCGCCCACCGCCATCGCCCAAGGTAGTCCCAACAACACAGAATAGGAACGTGCATCTATCACGAGCGCATTGACAAGGACGTGTACTCGTCCGACTTTTACAGCCACATTCTCAATAATGCCTACGATATTCATTGCTTCTTCGTCGGCGGAGACATAATTGTCTTTGCCAGATTGAAGAAGAATGGACCCGAGTCGTCTCGTCTTTCTGACAGTATCTAATGATATGACTACTGCAGAAGACCCCGTGTCGATAAGAGCGTTAAACGGCTTGCCCCAAACTTTGCAATCACATTCCGCGCTCTTCCATAGTACTGGTCGAGCTCGTACGAAGTGATCTTTTTTTGCTAAAGAGATCGCTGTTATTCGTGCAGCCTCAGGTTCGCCGGCTTCGGGTTCGGGCTGTGCAACTTCCTTGCTTCCTTCCTTCTTCTTCAGCATCTGTTGTATGCGCTAATAGGTGAAGCGCTTTTGATTTTTCTGGCAATGATGTAAAAGTTTATCATTCGCCGCTTCAGATATGGTGAGCAGATGTCCCACCGGAATCGGAACACGAATATCCAATTGTTTGAGTGCTCGTAACACATCAATCTCTCCTGTTCGAAACTGCGGACCAGGATTGGATTCGCGGTCGACCCATTCCAGATCATCAGGGGCCGATCGGATCGCTCCGACCATGCCTGCAAGATGAAGGTATTCGAGAGGATCGACCACGTCAGCAACGTCAGAGGGGGAAGTTCCTGATGTCGACACCATTGTCGTCGAAGGGGAAGGCTACTCTGGGGCATATGCCACGAGCTCCCCTCCTTGGGCTGTATCCATTAATGCGGCCACTCGTCCTTGATTCAGGGCCACAGGGGCCGCCACAGGTGGGGGCTGACTACGCTTTGGTTGCGGGCAGTCTCGGGCGAAACGTCCGGACTGTTTGCAGTTAAAACACTCGATCTTTCCTGCTGGATTAGGTAGGTGAGGGAACTGAGGTGCGTACCCTTGAGAAGGCGGGGCAGGCAAGAGCGGAAATGATGCAGGAGCAGTCCGAGCAGGGGCCGGGTTAGGCTTAATTAGTCTGCTCATGATTTGTTCCATCCGTTTCATATGAGCGGCCTGCATTTGGATCAAGTTGCCCATCCATTCAGGCTGCTTAGTAGTGGCCGTATGGATCATTTGGGCAAGATGTAAGTTGGTTACGGCCGGCGCGGGGGATTCACGGGGGACTCTGTTCTTAACTGCCGCTATCGGTTGATTCACAGGGGAAGAGGGAGAAGAGACAGTCGGGGTATCGGAAGCAACCCCATCAGGAAGGTCATGATCGAGGCGGGGATAAAACCGTTCTACCGCCTGTAGCCATGATCGCCTTTTTGCCGCTACATCCCATATGGTATCGGTAATATCTTCGTCTCCCTGGCTGATGTATTTTTTTGTATCCGCCAGGTCCAGTTCCAGTGTTTTTGCGATGATAGCGGGAAGCTGGTATGTCTTCGGTGGGACTTTTTTTTGCAGTTCCCCTTTCAACGTGGGACTTCGTAGGTGATCGATGAACAAATCTCGAGCGGATTTCTCGTCTCGCCCAGATTAGTCCAACGTGGTTTGAAATCGATCCAAGAAATCGGGCAACAATTCCCCGGGTCCTTGTGGCCGATTTTTTAGCACGTACCAAGCGGCATCTTCACTGACTGTATCAAATCGAGCCAAGAAGGCTTGTTTGAAGGTATCCCAATCTACCCACGTATGTTTTCTAAACCAGTCATGCGACGTATTGCGGAGTAGCAATGTCAGAACGCGGGGAAGATCGGCTGCGCTGTAATTTTGAGCTTCGACAGCTTCCAGCCAAGCCTTGAGATGGGTATGGTTAGGGAAGAAAGGGAAGGGGGCGGGGATGCTAACGATCACCCTAGTACCGTCTCTCATCGGCATGGTGGGTGCAACCGCACCGGATTGAGACCTGGTCACTGGGCGATCCCGACGAGCTAGTTGAGGGTCTCTCCTATCTCTCGCCAGTTCGACTTACTATCATCAGAACCGACACGTGTCGGCTCCGATACCAACCTCACGCCCTGTTCTGTCTTTCATTCGGAGTGTTAGGCGTGCGGAAAGAGGCCCAGAAAAACAGCAAGATGGTGTGTGCCAAGGATTTTTGAAAATTGAGTGTGGGAACACAGATGGAACTGAAATCCCCCGTGTTGGTCCGATGAAGCAAGTCGATTGCCTTCGCGCGTCGCGGAATGCGCGCGTGGGCACGGCGCGAAAAAAAAAAAATCCAAATTCAATCCAAAAAGTATTGTCGGGCTTCCCACCAGGCTACAGCCCGTCGTTTAGAACGGAAAGGCTTTGGCACGCTTCGCGAGTCTCGTTTTCATATCAAATCTCGTCGTCGTTCGCTGGTTAGTTCCGAGTCTGACGTGGATGGTCTCAGCCGCGTGGCTCTTTCTTTATGCTCGTCTTCACTCCGCACACGGTACTGGAAATCCCTGGATTCGTAGCGCTCAAAATCCTGACATTCGGTGCATAGAGTGTGCGGGATGACGATCAACTCGTTGAACGGCAACAATATCGAGTAAGGTGGGAAGTGCGTATCGATAATGGCAAACCCAGCTTCCACGAACCCTGACTAACGATTTGCTGGAGGGAAGTAATACCGCCCGCCGATTTGTGCAACAGCTTCTTGTACGTCCCACTCGCATACACGTGTCCTTCCCTCGTTGTACGGAAAAGACCGTGTTGGGATGAGAGGTACGGGAGGCTGGTGCCCGATCGGAGGGTACTGGTCAGTCCACATATCAATCAATTGTAAAGACCTGGCGACGTCATTAAGAAAAGAAAACACTCGCGCAACTCACAATTAATCCCTTTCAACACGAGAGAGAGAGAGAGGGCGAAAGAAGACACTTCCGCAGCTAGGTCATGCATATAACTAAGGGACCGATCTGCGGCTCAGGTTTAGTGAGCCAGCGCGACGTTGATCCCAGGCGCCTTGTTTCTCGAGGACGCCCCGTAGCTCTGCTGCTGATGTCGTGCAGCATAAGGCAGATGGCATGCACAGTACATTCATATCTACAGATCTAAACACTCTTGCATTCTCGAACAAAATCCCGACGATAATCGTCTAATCAACGCAAAAAAGGGGGTCACACATCTTCATACATACATCCATTGTGGAAGGTGCGAAAAACGAGTCATGCACAGGAAAAGATGGATCGCTTGTACAGTACACACGCATCCACCGTTCACAAGACAAGAAGACGGGGTCCTTGCATAGGAGGATGACCCAGGAAACTAATGAAAGAGTTCTGGAAGAAGTTCTTTCACGCAAGGGAAGCATACAGATTCATGCTCATCCAAGAGAGAGAAAGGGAGAGAAGGAGAGAAACATCGAGACACATCATTATTCAAAGATAGAGGAGAAGGGGAAGGTGAGGGAGGAGAGTCGAGATAAAAGATGACGCAGTCCAAAAGAAGGAGGTTCAGCGTTGTCAGAGAAAAAGATCCGCAACAACAAAGGCGCATTCACCGTTAATTCCAATATGGCCCCGGGCCAATCACTCACTCAACTCCCCTCATCGATCCGCATACCCGCACCGACGATCCCGGCCGCCGCGTGCTGACTCCCACCACTGCGATCGTTACCCCGCTGTCGTAAACTCGGCACGGTTCGCCTAGATCCCACAGTCCGTCGTGGCGATCCAACGCGCAACCGGCCAGCCTATCGTCAGCCCGACAGGACTTTCCGACTCGCACCAAACACTCTGCCTAGCCACTGCTTCCCGGAAGTTGGCTTGAGAGTCGAGAACGTAAGAAAGGTTTGCGGGCGCGCTTGCGTGTTTTATAGTTGCGACAAGGGAGACAGAAGGGGGAGAAAGCGACGGGGAAGCTGAGGTGTAAGAGGAGAAGCAGGAGGAGAAGACTTTGAGAAGAGTGCTCTGTGAACGCCATGTTGATCCCTCGGAACTCGAGGTTCAACCAATCAGATTCGTTGCGCAATAGGAAGATCCTATTGATCCACGCACCTGATTGGCGAACGGGAGTTATCGACAGATCGACCGGGCGTCGTGCGTTGGACTCAGAGGGTGAGAAGAGAAAAGGCGCGAGAAGTAGCGCAAGACGGGTCCAAGATTCAGATGATCAAGAAAGGCAATGGGCGCGCAAAGAGCAGAGCGGGAGAAAGAGAGAGAGAAGGAAAACAGTTACGGGGAGGGAGAAAGAGGAGGGAGAAGGGGAAGGGAGCGCGGGAGGGAGCGATGCGGGGGGGGGGACAGAGGGGAGAGAGTTTTTGCGTGCACGGTGCCATCAAAAAAAAGAGAGAAAAAAAAGGCACCAAAATAGTTACAACTTGCTTCTATCGTAATTCAAAATTGAAATCACCATATCCGCGTGCGAAAGAGCGACGCGGGAAAAGAAAATCATATGCCTATTCGTATTTGCACAAAATTCCGAGAGTTTTCCCCGACGCGACAAAAAACATTCACACACACGAAAAGGACACGTCGACGTTCGGCTTATTCCGGAATTCCCGACTGTCGAGCCCAATTCCCAGTGCGCTCGCTAAGGCGCACGTAATTTCCTATGTATTTCCCGAATTGCAGAAAGGAAAAGCGAAACCCGGGAGTCGAAAAAGCTTCCAAAAGATGGGAGCCAAAAACGCGGTACCCAAAATCAAGGAAACGAAACGGGGTTTTTATGGGGTTGGTATGATACAAGCAAAAAAAAAGGGTACGAAAGATAGCACGGGTTCGGGAAGTGGTTCGTCACAGGCCCGTGGCCGATAGCTGGCATGTACTGGTGCTTTAAGAGAATAAAAATAGATCGGTTGTGCCCAGAATGCAAACGTACGACCTATGGAACGATGTACTGCCTGCAAGGAAGAGTGCAGTTTAGATTGGCAAAGGGTTTAGGTTTTAAGAGAAGGTAAGAATATAAAAGGAGATGTAGGGGAATGCAACCAGCACCACCGCCGCTCACCATGCACATAGTAGACGGGAAAGTAGCCAGAAGTGTCATGAATGATTGAGGTGGGCCACCAACGGGCTGAAGAGGCACGGACCTGTCATATTTCGATAGATCTCACTAAGCTTATCTAGAACATGTTTGTGCTACATAGGGAAGCTGTCTCTAAGGGAGCGGTGGCTGAGGCTCTTCCAGCCCTAATGGGAAGAGGCGTGTGTTTGTTTTGTATTCAAATTCAGAATTGGAGCCTTGGGCACTGGGCCCCCTTCCCAGCTGGTGTTGCTCCCCACCAATAGATGGAGCCGCCCCAGGGGCGAGGTCCCACTAGCAACGAGGATTCCATGTGGAACACCTGAATCTGGATGCGTTTTAGCCACAAATGCAGAACATCAGTTCAATCTCGCAGTTGTGCACCTTTCCACAAACGCGTCCAGATTCAGGCGTTCAATCCAATCCTCTTTGCGAGTGGGACCTCGCCCCAGGAGAGCTTGATGTGTATGCTCCTACCACCACCTCAAGCTGCTTCAGGGGTTTAAAAAGAAAGACAATCTAATTTACAATGTACTCTATACAGTGACGCTGGACCGATTTTCGGCAGGTGCAGCTCCCCACCAATAGATGGAACAAGCCTCAAAAAAGCGCGGGTCCGCTTAAGAGGGCTGCACGTACCACCCTGGAGTGAGATCCCACTACCGATATGCGTGGATCGGTGTTTAAGGTGTGTGACGGTCAGGCATCGTGGATTTGGCAGAAAATCAGCGGTAACCAGTTTTTGTGAATTAAGCCTGGGAAAAGGATGTATTTTTTGCTATCCCATTGGTAGGTTTTTCTTTCGTTTTTGTTGTGGGGGTCTTGTGGCGGTCCCAAGCGTGCGTGAAAACGAGACCTTTTTTTTTTTTTGGTAATGAAATCACGCACGTTTCATTAACGGCGAAGGCAAAGACGAATGGCTTCATTGCTGGAAATTGCTTGTGGTTTGGGAGGTGTTTGGCAGGGTTCGATCCCCTCACCTACAGCAAATGGTGTATGGAGTTATTCTTGCCCGCCTTTGCCAAAGAGAATTTCTGTCAGAACAACCGAACAGCGTGCACTTCGGCATGTTTCAAGGAAGCCTCAGGGCCTCGCCACACTACTCCCGACTTGGCCATTTTCGGGAGTGCAGCATCGCCACACCAGCTCCCCAGTTCAACCTGTCAGATTGAATTCAGGAGAGAGCTGTCAGAATGGGACAGCTCCCGAGAGCACTCCCGAACTTTTTACTTTTTTTTTTTTTTTTATGAAAACAACCCGAGCGGTTGCTAGAGGTGCTGATAAGAGCAGGCACCGCTAGCACAGTCGAGGAGGCTCCATCTATTGGTGGGGAGTTACACCTGCTGGAAAACGGGTTCAGCGTCCCTCATACAATTGATGCTGATGTAAGATGAAATTGATGAGAACAATAAGAGCTGCCTCTTCAGCCATAAAATGACCGCCAGATAACCATGATGTTGCTAGCAGTACTACCTCTTCCATCTTTTGAAGTAAATAGAGGAAAATTTGTAGGACGTTCTGTCGTACTGCAGATCCTGAAAGGATTCCATAAACCGGACTTTCAATCCCTGTCTTCCTGCTCACGACCATACCAGCTCAGAGGAACCAGGCTTAAGGATGAGGGAGGGAAGGGATCAGGGAATTCTGAAAGGGGACGCAGGGATACAGTGGGGTCTACATTTGTCCACGCATGAAAAATCAGACGGAAGTCCTTCTGGACTTCTCTTTTTTGTCCATCAAGGTTTTCCCCTCTTTTTCTGCTCCTTTTAATCTCCCCTATCTTACCCTCTCGAGGCCCCCCTAGCCATGCACCACTGAACTGTTTTATATGTTGTTGGATTTCTTTTTCTGAGGATAGAAAATTAATCTTTTCTTTTAATTTATCCATTGAGCTGAGATAACTGTCTGCACTTGCATTTTAATTGAATCTGTAAATTCTGGTCCTTCCATCCTTGCTCCCTCCATTTCAAAAGTGCATTTGCGCCTCCATAGGGCCCAAAGAATTGCTCGTCTTCCATTTACAAATAAATTGTAAGAAAATTCATCAAAATGCTCCGGGGACCAGGTTTCACACAAGTGTTTTCCACTTCCACGGCCAGGTGTGAGATGGGTTAATATTGTTCCAGATCCTATCCCACCAGCGCCACAGCCAGACTGCACCTTGACATTGCAGAAAGATGTGTTCAATGGTTTTCGGAATCTTCCTTGCCGGAAAAGTTGAGCAGCACAGTTTATACCAAGGTAAAGCCACCCCTCTCTGCTCAAGAGTAGATCTATCGATGATCCAATCATTAGTTGGGAGACATCGGTGATCTATCTGCCATTGTAGTGAGGCGATATTAGCCGGCTTGCTCTTTATCGTTCTGAACCATTTGATATTTCTTAATTCATCCTTTCTAACATTCAGTTGATTCATCCATCTTGCTTCCACTCTATCTTTCAGGTTCAACCTTGGTCTTAGCATCCGGTAGGTTGATTTTACTGTTAGTGTGTGAAGAGAGTGGCTGCATTTTCCTTTTCTCCCCATGGGGATCGTCCATATCCAAGCTGCCGGGTCTAAGGCCAATTTATTAATCGCACATGATGGTCTAAAGGCTAGCCAGTGATCTTTGCACCTTAAGACTCTAATTCCGAACACTTGCTCTGTTGTGACCCATTTGGTTTCCTTTGATTGGTTTTCCTTAATCTTATTGTCATGTGTGAGCGAGAACAAGGAGATAAGAATGACCCCATCTGCATTTACCATTATTACATTTCCAATTAACTGTGAATCCCCTTGGATGCCCACCCAATCCCCTTCCTTGATTTGTGGCCCTTTCTTCAGGATCTTTACCCACTCTAGGGGGATAAAGTCAATTATTCTCTCCAGGGTCTCTCCTGTCTTCCTACAATAGTGCAGGCTGGATTTGAGGTCTGGGAGAGGGCGCCAGTCCCGAATCTCTGGGTTCCAGATATCCTCAATCCTAAGTATTCATTTTTTTATCCAACCCTTCCAGGGGGAATTCATGCAGTGAAGCATTCTCCCCCGAGAGTCGGTGATCCATCTATTGTTCAATAAAGGTTGTTGACATACTTCTTCCCACCGATTTGGGGGTACTTTGTCTGGAAGTGGTAGCTTGCACCAAATCCGTATTAAATCCTTCCAAAAGGGGTCATTTTAAAAATATTCTCTTGATGCTCGACGATGTGGGTCATTTTCTTGCGTTGAGGCCTGTATTCTGCCTTTTGGAATTGACCAGTAACGATTTGCTAGCCATATCATCGGGTCTGTTCCCTCAGGGGTTAAAGGAGCTAGCCGTGATATTTGCTCTCAAGCTAGTTCTGACCAGGACACATTTGGATTGACTAGCAACCTTAGTATCCACTGAATGGATAGTGTCCTTGTTTGAGTGATAGGATCCAGTATTCCCAATCCCCCTTTTGTCTTTGGTTGGATTATCGCTTGCCAGGCCACTCTGCTTATTACATTCTTATGTTCATGGTTACCTCTCCAAAGGTAAGCTGTAATTTATCTCTGTAAGGATTTGAGAGTAGATTTGTCAAGAGACCATACTGCTGATTTATACCATATTGAAGCAAGGATCACATTATTTATCACCATTGATCGACCAATAATAAATGTTTTCTTGTCTTTCCATAATTCTAATTTAGCTAAGGCCGGCTTGAAGATCCATTCGTTGTTTGTTGATGGTTTTCCTTCTGCAGATAAGGATATACCTAACACTCTAATTGGAGTTGTTAGTGACATCCAGTTAATCCTTGGTTGTTCTAGGGGTCTCACTCCCTGATGATGTATCCACCATCCTTGAGTTTTAGTCCCCCAGTTGATTCTCATGTCTGATAGTTCACACAATTTGTCCATTAAAAGCTTGATTGCTACTAAATTATCAGAAGAAACTTCTATCATCAAGGATAGATCATCAGCAAAAAGTGAACAGACAGGTATGGCTTCTTCTGGGATATAACTGGCCTGTATTCTTTTAATGTCTTTGTTGCATCTTAGATTAGCTGCTAGCGCATCCATTATAAAAACGAAAAGAAAAGGGCAATCGGATCTCCTTGTCTCACTGATCGTTCGAGAGAGATAGGTGGTGCTATATTTCCATTTATCATTACCCTGGTGGTGGCGTCTGAATGTAAGATCTCTATCCATTTCCTAAATCCGGGGCCAAAATTAAACTTTTTCAAACATTTGTCCAGAAAGAACCAATCCACATGATCATAAACTTTCTCAAAATCTATGAAAATAAAAGCGGCATTATGTTTGGATTGTCTTGATAATTTAATTAATTCGTTAACCAGTAGTATATTGTCCTGAATGTTTCTGCCCTCGATAAATCCTGTTTGAGTAGGATGGATGATCTCAGTGGCTATTTTCAGCCAACGATTCGCTAACGCCTTTGTTGCCAATTTATATACCACTGGAAGAAGTGTGATAGGTCTGTAGTTATGAATATTTGTTTTATCTCATTTTTTATATAACAACGTCAACACTCCTTGGTTGACTAGCTCCCCCATTTTACCTGAGATCCAAACTGCGTGGTAGAAATCCATGAGGTCTTGGACGATAAAATCCCACATTGTTTCCTCCAGAAGGACCAGATGTCTAGTAGATATACTATAAATCGATCGATCTTTAGTATCGAAGTGTTCAATTTGTAGAATCCTCTGCCTTGATCCGGCTTTTTCCTGAATGATAATATTATCGCATTCATGGCATGATCGAGTCCTGGAAAGACACTTTGCGAGAAGATGTCTGTCACTTGAAGCGCTCCTTCCAACTCTTTTGACAGTAGTATGAGGTCTATGCAGGATTTCGAGGTTCTTGTCTTTTGACCCCTTCTAAAGCACGTGTAGGTTCTTTTTGTGGGGAAGAGGCGTCTATAAGCATCAAAGATGTGTAATGATTGGCACAGATCCTCAATTATTTGTTCATCCATCTCAATATATGCTGGACAGGGAGAGGGGATTTGCCAACGATCCAGATGTCTGTTGGGGGCTGCGTTGAAATCTCCTGCCATCACGACTGGGATTTCTACTGGGAGACGGTTCTTTATAGATTCAAAGAACCTTCTCCTTTCCCCTACCTCATTTGGGCCATACACACACAAGATAGTTATGACCTCTAATTCCAGCATTGCTAGTATAAATACCCATCTCCCCTCCTCCTTGTCTGCTTCCCAGTATACGGGATCAATTATTGATTCTGGCGGGATCCATATGGCTACCCCTGCACTACCTGGTCGTGGGGAGTGCGCTCTAAAGGCTTGATGAGGCCATATCTGTTTGTGTGTGTGCTGATGATCTGCATTGTCCATCAAGTGTGTCTCTTGTATACAGAGCACTCCCAAACTCACCGCCTGCAAAGCTTTTTTTTCGAGAGACCTCCTTCGCTCCTCCGAGTTTCAACCCAGATTCGGGAGTGGAGCCAGAGGGACAAACGACTTCTGCCAGACTGCTTCAGGCTGATCGTGTCCATATGTGGCAAATGACATTTTCCGACTTTGAGCACGGTCGGGTCGAGAGTGTAGTGTGGCGAAAGGCACTCCCGCGGGTTTTCACTTCGGGGAGCACTCCTGAAAATTTTCCCAAGTCGAGAGTGGTGTGGCGAGGCCCCGAGACTATTGTCAATAAATATGGTCTGCATGCCCACTCACATGCAGTCATCTCGACTGCCACAGCCATGGTCAGTGAATCATACCCTGACATCTGACACCCCGCCTGGAGCAGGCACCATCTGTGAGAAGAGCACAACCGCCTTAATGAAACCTCCGCCCTGACACCACTGCCGGCCTGAGTTACGAACGCCTTTTCGAACTCGGGCCCTGACACAGTCGCCGAAGGCCTGTTTTTCGTGCCTTTAGGAACTCAAAACATGCCGCGTCCCCCGTTGTTTCAAGAAAAAAAAAAAAAAAAAAAAAAAAAAAAAACTAATTGACCAACGAGCCTATCTCAGTTGGTGCGCCCATGAACCGTTGACAGAAGAATGTAGCTTACTTCTCTTTTTTTTTAAAAAACAGAACTGTTGACATAAAGACAAGATTTAAAAAAAAAAAAGAAAAAAAAAAAAAGACAAGATTTGGAATCCAGTTGTGATCAGATGAACCCCAGCCTGTCTGAACTGGCGGTGAAGACTGCAAGAGACAACGTACACCATACAACCTCCATGATCACCCCAGGATGCCGCTCGAGGACAGAGAACACGCCCCGCCTCTGAGAAAGCGTCGGGTTCACGGGTGTGACGCAGATACCGAACGGGACCCGAAACTGGTGAAACATAACGGGAGCAAATGAGACCAGATCCGTAGTACAATGCATTGCTGTTCCTAAAGTTCACTCCAGGCAACCAATGCGGCTAACCCTCTCTCCTCCAACCTCAAGCCATGTCTCACAGGGTATGTACCAGAGAAGCAAGGCTAGAGGGTTTTAGAAGGGTTTAAGATCCGTACACAGGTGGTTCTCGTTGTCACGAGGCTACCACTGACACAGGGCGGCTGCGGAAAGGCTGTGCCAGAATGATGAGGCGCCTCGGAATGGGAAAGGGTCTATTAGCAGCTCCATGGGATTGAGGGTGCCTCAGACTAGAAATACTAAGGGCTACAGCCCCAACATTGTTCCGGATTGATGTATCCGAAGGGACGCTGTACCCGGTTTCCAGCAGGTGCCGCTCCCCGCCAATACACAGAGCAGCCCAACAGCCAAAGCCCCAATCCTGGCGGTTCTTTTACCACCGCCAGGATAGAAACCTTGCGAGAGGGCTTTAAAAAAAAAAAAAAAAAAAAAAAAAAAAAAAAAAACTTCTCAATGACCTGGGGTGATTCAGATGGCCAATGATATCTGTATGCCGTTCCCCTTTGAGTTTATTTTTCCAAATCTACTTGACCTTTATGAAACGAAGAACCGGAACGTAACCTCGTCGCTGATCAATCAGCGCCTCCCTCCGGGGCCAAGTCCCACTTATTTGAAATCTCGTTTGTTTGTTTGTTTGTTTGTTGGGGTAACTTCGGCGCGGTCATGAAAACAGTTTGTGATTGCACTTCAGGCAATCCCGCGAATACAACACACCCCCACGCGACCCCACCGGACCCGAAACGTAGGTCATATACATTCAGCATTACCGGCCCTTTTGCCTCGAGTGCAATTACAAACTCAAACCCTGACTGCACCGTAGTTTTCTCTTGTTTGTTTGTTTGTTTGTTTGTTTGTCTTTTTTTTTTTTTTTACTTTTGAAGGACTCATCTATTGGTGGGGAGCTACACCTGCTGGAAATCGGGTCCAACGTCCCTGCACAGAAATTGACAGGCTTAGAGTTGGACCCCACAGGAATGCGGAAAGGAAGAATGTTTCCGTGAAACCGTTTCCGGGACCCCACAGGCAGCGGAGGACGTTCTGGCGAAAGCGAAATGTCTTCCAAATACTGGTTTCCGGAACCCCACAACCCGCAATTAATGGCGTGGAAGAACGTGCATGAGCGTTTTCACATCGTCCGCGGCGTGGAAAAGTGGCTCCGGAGGACATCTCGCCGCGATTTTGTGCCAAAAGTTGAGATTGGGGGAGGGAGTGCGCGGGGTACTTTCCAAGGTCTCGCCCACCATTTGAACCAACAAGTGTCCGGCCCCTTGGCCTGCCCCAGTCGTGGAGCAGTGAACAGGCCCCTCTTGCGTCGCACGTCGTAACCGGGCCCGGGGCTGTTGGTCCCTCGGACAGGGGATGGAAATGGGCGGGTGGGGGGGCTCCATTTCGAATTTGAATTCAAATTCGAATGGGGGTGCGCTCGGCGTTGTCGTCACCAGTCGACCGATGCAAGGATGTTCCACTTCCGTAGATGTTTACGGCGGTCATATGCTATTGAACCCGGCATGTGGCATCTGGGGGTTTGTCGTGGCGTGGCGTCATCGATCAACAGTGTTCTCGTGCGCTTCCCATGCACGTCGTCCGCCACCTCCGTTGCCGCGCTGTGCCATGGGCGTCGGTTAGCCGACGTGTGCATGGTCTCGCGGGTGACTTCATGCGTGGTAGGTATGTGGAGGATGCGCAACCACTGTGGGGACGCGGTTGGTGTGTTGGAGTACCGCTTCACAATTCCATCTCCTCCATCCGCCGAACATTGTGCCTCCACATGGAATCCCTTGGTGCAGTGGAAGTTCCGAGCATTGTGCGTGTTGTTCTTCCGAATATCACCAGTGTCGTCGGTAGAAGGTTCGTGCCCAAGGGAACGACATTACGCATGCAGTTCAACGCTGTGGCAGTACAGGGCGGATCGTGGAGGGAGGGTTGACGGACCGGGACGTCCATGATCGACGGCCAGAGGGCCGTTCGTTTTTGGAGGGAAAACGGACGCCCCGTTTGAACAAGCGACTGGCTGGGGCGGCCCGCATTGGCTGTCCAAACGGGGCCTCGATACCTGCTCCAGCCGTCTGCGTTCGTCGTCGAGTCGCCCGTCATCGAAGTAGCTGCCCCTCGTCGTCATCGACTGGGAGCCTCACTTGCCCGTTGTCGTCGAGTCGCCCGTCGCCCGTCGCCCGTCGCCCGTCGCCCATCGCCAGCGTCGTCGATCACGGTGCTCCTGCCTGCCGACAACCCCTGCCCCCCGTCGATGTGGAGTGCCGGTCTGTTCTTCTTCTTCTTCTTCTTCTTCTTCTTCTTCTTCTTCTTCTTCTTCTTCTTCTTCTTCTTCTTCTTCTTCTTCTTCTTCTTCCCTCCTCCTCC
>BFEA01000704.1:493243-505067 GCA_003427395.1 Chara braunii | reverse complement strand
TTTTTTTTTTTTTTTTTTTTTTGAGCCAATATAAGCTGTTGCAATATAAAACGTAAGGGTTGGGGCAAAACAGACGCAAGGAGTTTCAAAAGATGTCGTGCGCATGCCATGTTTTGATGAGAATTTGAAGACTTGGAATTCCTTTGTTAACCTTCACCTCTTGCGGTGTTCTTTGAATCTGCGTTTCCTTCTTCTTTTTGCTCCTTTTCCCTTTGTCCTCCTCTCTCTTTTTCATTTGAGCAACAGATCCGCAGGTGGTCATGGGGCTCGAACCCACTTCCGTGCCTAAGCAACCCCCTCCAAAAAAGAACAAAAAAAGAAAACCCACCAATTTTATTGTGTGTTTTCCTCAGATCAGGAACAGGAACCTTGTCCAATGTTTTTGTAAACCGTCAGTTCACGAACCATACCGCTCTTACGGGATTATGCCGGGAAGGGTGTTCACGGAGAGGACTTATAGTACCTGCCTAACCCGAAAGAGACCTAGTAATAAGAAAGCACTGACAATCTCATCAGTAATCGGGAAGGGGTCTATGCATCTGCACAACGCAGATTTCTGCTCTTACCAGATCACACAGTAAACGCCTCGCTCCACTACTCTCCAAACATGCAAATTGAGAATGCATCTTCCGCTATAACGTGGAAAGATACCCCAACTTTTTTTTTTTTTTTTTTTTTAAACGCTTCATTCTATTTGTGGGGAGCAGCACATGCTGGGAACTGGGCCCAGTGCCCCATATATGGAGCATGCATGTCGGGGCTAGGGTCCTCACAGTCTACCCGGAAATAAACAAACATGGATATCGGAAGCAACACTTTCCGACTTTGCTTTTGAAGGAGAACTCCATGCTGGAAATCGGGTCCAGCGTCTCATCCTTACTAAAGGTATTTCTGTGCTATTTGCTCAACAAAAATGTACTTGCATCCTACTCATAAGACCTCTCAGACCGAGGGTTGTCTAAACTGCGAGACCAGCTTGTCTTCCGAGTAAGGTTAGAATCCCATCAAACCAGCTTCAACATTGGACTATATAAATTGATTTGTGCGTTCCTAGAGGCTTGCCACATAGGCTGCTGAAAACCAGGTTTTCGACAATTTTGCATCGCCACACAGACTTTCGAAGAATTGCGGCTCAAAAAAAAATCGACAGGTGTCAGAATGGTCCACTCAACAGTCACCCTTCCCCATTCGTTTCCTCCCGCCTGCAGGAGATGGAAATTGGAAAGTGCCCCACCTGCCTTTCGAGAATTGCGTTTGAATTTGCATTATCAGGGACTGTTCCGTGACACCCGTGCCCTGTCGAAAGGCGGAGTACATTTGGCCATGACCAAAAACCTTGCACCTTGACAACCTGTGTAGCGAAGGGGGGCTAAACTGTCGACCACCGACTTTCGATTTTTTTCTGACCGTGAGCCTTCATGGCGAGCCTCCTAGTCTATGAGATGTCACTCTGTATATATCTCTTCAGATGCTACCTTACAGTCTATTATCACAGCTTTCTACACAGCCAGGGTCCAAGGATCACTCTCTGGGCCTCATCCAACTTGAGTAGGTTGTTGTCAATTGCCCAGTTGTTTAGAAACCATAGTGGGTCCTTTCTCCAACAGGGATTTGTTTTTTTGTGTTTGGTGCACGTGGAGAGTAGTGGAGCGAAGTTTTTGATGAATGGGTTTACAAGTTGAACTTCGTATATATGAAGTGTTAATAAAAGGTAAAGCAAATAGTGAAACAAAGACAAGACCCGGTGAATTTTCACAAAAATTACAAGCGATTAAAAAGTTATCTATTTTTTTATGGTAATCTGCTTGTTCAAACAGTAGCAAAAAAAACATGGCGAGCCTCCTAGTCTATGAGATGTCACTCTGTATACATCTCTTCAGATGCTACCTTACAGTCTATTATCACAACTTTTTTTTTTTTTTTTTTTAAAGAATTTAATCATTTCATTACAAAGGTCGAGGCCGGGAAAACCTTACAAACAACCCGGAGGAAAAACAGGGGTCATTACCCAGCTTCGGCTCGTACTGGAAACTGGGTTCAGTGTCCCTTAGCCTTCCAGCCTAAACCCTCCACCAAGTTGTATAGCAATTTCAACAACACAGCAGGGACTGACCTTTAGCCTATTCTGAATCCTTTTCAAAGATACATCTTCAAGCACAGTAAAAAAAAAAAAGTAAGAGGGGGACGACTCTAAGACATCCTCCACCATAAAGACTGAGTAACGCCCTTGCAGCGGAAGACCTAACAGCGGCCTCCTAAGCTTGGGCAGCCCCTCAGTCATGAGAATTTGACAGCTAAGTACTAATTGAGAACCGCCCTTCCTGGTCAATTGATGTTAATCTATTGTTAAAGGCCCAGGTCTAACGAAACCAAATACAGTTCTTCTGATGCCATTCCGCCCGAATAATCCTTCGGATGCTCTGTTTAATTCGTTGCTGCTGGTGGAATCTTGACATGTCTTCGCCCCTAAATATTCTTGTGTTTCAAGCCATCCATATTGTTTCCATCAGAACCCCTCTACATACTAAGGCCACATAGCCCCAGTGTGAGGTGTAGTGCATGTCTGGGGGTAGAAGGCTCGTGAGTATCCAAGAGTCTGACCAGATGAAACTACCGCCCACTATGGAGTCCCAATGTCTTTTCCACCACATCATCAGTTCGTCCACTAGTGGACAGTAGAGCCAGAGGTGGATCATATTCTCCCAGTTGCATCGTGAGTATTGCGTGGAAATCTCCAATCCTCTGGAAGACAGCCACATTGCCGTAGTTGTCACCAGTAGCGACTGGAGCCACATGATGCTTGTGTGTTTTTGTATTGGGTGATTCTTGAAAGTTTTCCACAACTTAAGAAACTCTAGTTCTGATACTCCAGATAATTGTTGGCCCTCTGCTCGGCTGATAGCTAGAGCCGGGGCTTTTTTTTTTAACTGAGATTGTTGGAGTTGGACACCTACCTTAAGACGGTATTGGATCAGGGGGATAAAGTTCCCTTTTTCTTTCTGAGCTTTCCACCCCACCAGGAGGGGTTCCACTCTGAATTTTTCCGCATCCCACAAAAACTTAGCAGCCTTTCTCCTTTGACTGTGTGTATGATAGAGGACCCTCACTTCTATCGGGTCCCTTACTTCATCCAATCTGAAGTCTGGATCCTCCAAGGCTAGGGTGCTTGAGCAGGCTGATCCATTGGGTTGTCGCCACCTCTGCACTCTCAGGCCTGATACCAAGTCCGGGCCGAGGGTTTGAAAAATCTTATTCGGATACTCTCTCATTCGGAACGAAGTACCGGTTGCCGGTGGTGCATCAGGTTGAAGTATGTTTGTCCACTGGGCTGGAATGGCCGCAATCAGTTCCTTGTAGTGTGAAGTCACGTTATGAAGTCTGGGGAGTTTCCTTCTGAGTTGTTTCGGATCAAGGAACCTTGAGTAAATAGGGTCTCAGATATTTCTAAATTGTATTATTCCTTTCTTTATCCAACTCAAACCAAAATTGCATGCCGCCTAAAAAGTGGAGAAAGTAGACCCGTCCGCCTGTACAATACTAGGATTTTCAAAAAGCAATTGATTGAGTACTTCCTGTTTAGTGGACGGGGGGAGCACTTCTGTTGATCTGACCTTGTTCCACGCTCTCAAAATGTTTTTCCATACCTTCGAGCTTGGTTTTCGATTGTTGAAAGACGGCATGAGCAGACATAACCATACTTGTGAATGGTCCTGCAGTTCCTAGTCGGTCCCCGAAATATATTCTGCAATTGCCATCCAAATTTTTTGTTTCCCCTTCATCAAGCCCTGAACCTGTCACTTGGTCAGTAGAGTGGTATTTTGCTGTAGGGGGTCCAGGATCATCAGGCCTCTCTTTTGTCTTGGCGTTGCTACCACCTCCCAAGCAACTTTGGAAAGGAAGCCCTGTTCTTCTGTTGCGTCCGGTTTCCCCAGATACTTTGCCGATGTCGATCGTATCTTTTTATAAGCATTGTTCACCAGCGCATGAATAGTCAGCGGAAACCACAACAAAGAGAATGCAGACGTAGATAGTACTAGAGCCCTCCCAAATAGTGAGAGGTGGGAACGACGTTCCCAACCCGCAATCCTTGCCACCACTTTATCTACTAAGATGTTGTCTTGGGCTCTTGCACAGTCAGTGAAAGACACTTGAAGGCCCAAAAATCGATTCGAAGAGTTAACAGGGATTCGACGAAGGCCCCAAGGGACACAAAACTCAAACGGGGGGGGGAGAAAGTATACTGCCTTATCCCAGTTTATTGAGGTTACTGACAATAAGCTATATTTATCTATGACTCTACAAAGTTTAGTCAAACTACTTGACGTATTTTCGCAAACTATAGTCAAGTCATCTGCTGTGGCGCCTCCTTTCCACTGGTAGGTAGGAGACAGGCTTAGCCCTCTTATTTGGGGGTTGGTTCTTATATTGGCTAAGAGGAATATGAGCGAAGCAAGCGAACAACCCTGCCTCAATGAACGTGTTAAGGTGAATTCCTCTGATTGAAGCCCATTTACTAGCACCGATGCAGTTGCCTTGGAATACATTGCTTTGACCCAGGTGCAAAATTGATTTTCGAACCCCATGTTAATTAAGGATGTATTAATGAAATTCCAGCCTACCTAGTCGTATGCTTTTTCTATGTCTAACATGAGGATGGCCACCACGACTTCTCTCTTTTCTTTGCCAATGATTTTCAACGCTTGTACTGTAGACAAGATGTTGTCAAAGATTGACCTTTCTTTTACAAAGGCTCCCTGTTCACTTCCCACAAATTCGGGGAGAACGACGGTCAATCGAAAGGCCAAAACCTTCGCCAATAGTTTATAGGATGCATTCAATACCGAAATAGGTCGCTAGTTTCGAACCTCTCTCTTGTCCCATTTGTTATAGAGGAGTGAGATTTTCCTTTCACAAATCCTTTAGGCAGGGTGCCCCTTGATAGCGTCATATTAAAGATGTCACAAAAGAAGTGAACGAATGTTCCCCAGGCTGAAAGAAAATTTTTTATTGGCAGACCATCTGGACCTGGGCATTTTCCTTTGGCCATTTGGCGTGCCGCCTGTGTCACCTCGTTCGTGGTAATAGGACTATCTAAGAAACCTCTCATTTGTGTTGAGATTTTCCTAATAGAACACTCCCAAAAAGGGTGGTATTTCGCTAAGTTGGTATCAAAGGAGTCAAAATGCCTTCTTGTCGAGACAATATCCCTAAAATATTCCATTGCATATGCACAGAGGGATTCAGTCTCTGTAGCTAGAGGGCTATTAAGATCAAAAGGGTAGACCAACTCCCTCATCACAGGGCTCGCACTCCGCAAGACAAGCGATTTGAAGGTCTCTTTAGTCATTTTGTCATGTGTCAGTATACCTTTGACCTTTAGGCACTCTTGCCTTTCGGACTGTTTTGTGATTTCAAGATCCTCTAAGTCTTGGAGGGCCTTGAGCCTTTTTTTTTCCCAATAGTATTATTGGAAAGGATCAGAGCCAGTATAGGACTCTGCTTGCATGATGATATCTATAAGCTGTTTCTCTTTCTAGTTACGTGCCGCTGCTTCATTTCGTAAGAATTCTACCATTGCAGATTGCAGGATAGCAATCCCCACATCAACCCATTCCTCCTCTTTTTCAAAGAGGTCTTTTGCTTTTTGCCAGTCCTTCATCTGTGCCTCAACCCATTGGACGATCCCGGGGTCCTTTAGAATAGTTGTATTGAGTTTAAACGGGGGCCTGTGCTTTTCCACTAGCTCGTTTGAGATGATTTCCATAACTACTGGGTAGTGGTCCAACACGGTAGACACCAGAACGTCCGCCCACATACAGCGCTCTCACGGGGTCCCCCTGACCAACATAAAATCCAGACACCGTTTTGGTTGTGGGGCCCTGGCCGAAGGGCGAGGGCCGTGCCACGTGAAACCACTACTGTCCGGGTTCAGAGTTCTGTGGACGTCCACGAGGTTTTGATACTCCATGAAGGAGAGTAGGAGCAACACATCGTCCCGAATAAGAAACAGGTTTGGCGAGTCGAGATCTGGGTTCAGGGTACAATTCCAATCTCCCAGCATTATGAGGTTATCCGTGTCTGGGATGATTTTTTATAGGTCAGCGAAAAAAAATATTATAGCAGCATAATTAACAGGTGCGTATACTGAGACCACCACCCAGTCCTCGTCCACTATAGCTAGTTTCATCCAGGCCCAGCTGCCCTCAGACTCTGTGCAGGAGTCGATGACATTCGCTTCAAGGTCCTTATCCAGTAGGATGGCAACCCCCCCCTGGTCCCCTTTGCTGGGGACCAGATCTGGGCCCCCCTCCACCAGTTCTGAATTCCATTAACTTATCTTGACCGATCTTGGTTTCTTGCAGTCCAATTATTTGAATCTTCTAAGAATGAATCCACGCGGATGTATCATTTAAATCACCTAGTCCTCGAACGTTCCAACTTGCAAGTCTGGTTCTACTGGGTAGGACCATTCTTGCCTATTGGCCCGCTTGGGTCTTGGATGCGGTCTGCACTACTGTTCTGCTCCTCTGCTGCAGTCGACGTCGACTTGAGATTTTTCCCATCTGAGAAATTAATTTTTTTTCTTACTCGTCTTTTTTGGAGTGTTTCTGCAAAGGAATCCGCCAGCAGTATTGACATATTATCTATCTGGGTTAACCATCCTGCCACCACTCTTGCTGTCAGACCTGATAGAAGTCTGATGCCCTTGAGTGTGTCCGACTGGGGGAAGTCAGGTGAGTGCATTCAACCCAATAGGTTTTCAGCTTATCCCATTTAGATTTGTTGTCAGTGATGTGTGTTAGATCCAAAAATGCAAAGGTCAATCTCACCTTACCCCCATCGATCAACTCCTCCAGGTGACGGGACGTCTTCGGGTCTGGAAGAAGGCCCACCTCTCCCAGGTTCTGCAAGATTTGAATTTTAATTAAATTGCAAACAATGGTCGGGGATGGGGAGCTCCTCAGAATTACAGTCAGGATTGTCAGTGACTCGTCTTTTCCCATGATGGTTAGAAATCTGGAGCCCTGCCCATCGTACGAGCAGACCAATGGGACCAGGTAGTCGAGGACTTGCCTTTTGGACCTGTCCGCACGGGTAAGCGTGTGCATAGGAGCTGCCAGGGCGAGCGAACGACGCGCTGGTCTAGTGCACTGGGACCTTCCCCGCTTTAAGGGGGAACTTGTCACAATCTCTTCCATCCCACCTCCCAGTTTCTCTTCGTTCGGTCTTCCTTTTAGACTTACCCCCTCAATCTTCGGTCTTTTCATAGCGGAGGGGGGTTGAGGTGGGGCATGTGGCATGTTCAGTCTCGGTTCGTGTTCCTGCGATGTAAGTTTTGCGGCAGGAGTGGAGAACAGAAATACCAAAGGCTCCTTCTCTCTTGGTCCCTTTTGCGTTCATGGGCGGGCCTTGTCTTCCCCTCTGCATCAGGGGGGTCAAACATCCCTGCCGGAGGAGAGAAAAAGTGCTCTTGTTGGTCGTCCACTTTTGTCTCTTCACCGTCTCCATCCGATGGTACTGGACCTGCACAGTCGTCGACTGGGAATAGGGTCTTCTTCTTATTCACAGTTGTCGAGTGAACTTTCATTCTGGTTCTCACTTCAGTTTCGTCGTCCGTCAGTGCGTCGTTGAAGAGTTCATTATTAAACACTGAGCAAGGATTTTGGTTCACAGTGAGCAGGTGGGCAAGTGTTTTCACAGCTCCGTCCGTCTGACCAGACGTGTTTGGGGCTACCCTGTGGGCCTCTGGATCTGAGTCTATGTTTGCGCCCCATTGTCCCTCCTCCTGTAGGTGGGTGGGGGGTGGAAGGGGGGGATGTAGTTAGACGGGGGGTTAGTCGAGGGAGATGGGGGAATCATTTCTTGGTCTTTACTTTGTTCCCCTGTTGCTTGCAAGCTTCTATCCTCCCCCTTCTTCTCCCGTTCTGTCTCGTTTCCATTCTGCTTACCCTCTCCATCGGCTAAAGCGTCCCCCATCATCCCTCCTGCTCCCTTTTCTCCTCCACCCACCGTCTCATTCCCCTTCTCGTTACGTCTCCATTCCTTTACCACCGCCTTCTTGGCTGCCGATTTTGACTTGACCTTCTGTTTCTTTTTCCTTCTTCTTTCCCTTTGAAGCGCCCTCCTTCGCTTGTTTGCTTGAGGCTTCATCTGTACCATTACCTTTTCCCACAGAAGCATCATGCATTACCTCATCTGGTCGGGGGGCCTGCTTCCCCCCCTCTGCTTCGCCTTCATCCCTCACCGTACTATCAATGTCCTTTCCGGTAGAGTTTTCCCCCTTCTCCTTCCCCTCTTCTGTCTGCGAATTAGGAACTTCCTCCTCCTTCCCCTTATCTCCTCGCTCTTCCTTTACTGTACCACCTACCGGTTCCTTCCGCACATTCATACCTTTCGCTAACCCTGACGGGGTTGATTTTGCCGGACAAACGTCGTCACCCTCGGTGTGGAAGTGTTGTCGACATGCTCGACACCATGGTGTCTGTGCATGGAAAACTTCGATTTCTACGAAACCGCCTGATTTCATGTCTATAATCAAATAGGGTTTGTACCTAACTCGGGCCCCTGGTTCCAAATCAAACCGGATATTTGTCAGATCGGGTGAAGTTGGGTCTGGAAAGGTTTCATGTTTTTTTAGTATTGTGCCAAATGCTTCTTTGACTGCAGCTGCCACATAAGGTAGCGTTGCCACCGGAACATACATGCACCGAATCCAGAAAAACTTAAATCGGTGTGCTTCCCTCCACTCGAACAATTCATTTTCGAACATCCAGGGGTGAAAGGAGATGGTGTGGGTCACTCCATCTAGTGTTATTTTGTCTTCCTTCTTTCGCAGCATCCATTCGGCAATGGTTTTAGACAAGGCAACGTAAGTAATGAGATTAAAACCCTCGTTATGGAAAATTCCCCTTTTGGGCGGGGTATTAACGGCTCCACTTCTTGCCCACGCGTTCTCGTACATACGAATAAGACGAATTTTAACCTTCACTGGCAGAGATCTGGACCCATTGCCAAAACAAACCGCTACGGCATTTTCGTTCAGCCATTCTTCCTGAATTGCATATAGCTGCGGGTTGACTTCAACACGAACGAAGGCTTCCCCCACCTCTATGCGATCCGGGGACAGCTCTTCCGGAAGCAGACCCTCGTTATAACATTCTGCGAGGATTCCTTTGATCATGTCCTTCTCCGCTTGTGGCATAGGCGGGGAGGGTACTGGGGGCTCAGGGGCTCCCATGATCTCTGGGCGAAATGGTTCAGTATTCGACGGCCCACAAAAAACAAAAGGAATAACGTAAGCAAGAACAAACAATTCCTACTATGACTCTAAGTACCTAGATTAGCTCCTATAGCCTCAATAAATAGGACAGAAGACAGTCGGGTACAGTCCCTGCCCCCGGGTGAGAGATGCAGTCTTTCCACTTGGTGATGATCGTCGGGCGCAGAGCCTGTGTGCCATACTGGAATTGAAGTCCCATTAAGCCGCCCCTGATCTCTACGTGTCCGGCAACTTCATGGTTCCCAAAGAGGCTCCTCAACGCTGTGGATTCTGTTTCCAGCTTGATCTTCTACTCTCCCACCCAGTTCGTCACAAGGATATCCATAGGACTTCCCCTGCTTGCCCTCCCTTCGGCCCAGTACACTCTTCTGTATCCACGATCTTGGACGCAGCAATCGCCCTCGTAGGGTAGGCTTTTTCTTCTCCTTTCAAGCATACATCGTGTGGCAAGTGCCCGAGCGATCAGATACTCCGAGCCCCCCTGAGAGAGACTTACACCCTGCTCACACTTGAGCAGTTGCTTCCCTGGAAGGGGTCGCCGCGGCGCTCTCCTAACCGTCATAGTCTAGCTATGGTGGGCGGGGGGCGTCCCAGTTACCTGGGAAATGTCGAAACGAAACTGTAGCATGGTGACGACAGCTACTTCGAGCGGTGCGCTAGCACCCTTTCTTTTACTTTGTTCATCTCATTGGAACGGGATTCGAACTTGGGATCGCAGTTCAACAGCTTGCGGGTGTACCAACTGAGCTGGGCTCGTTGGTCCGTCAGCATTTATCACAGCTTTTTACACAGCCAGTGTCCAAGGATCACACTCTGGGCCACATCCAACTTTTTTTTATTTTTTTATTTTTTTATTTTTTTTAAACAGACCCACCAGTGCTAACGATGCTGTTTAGCACAGACATTGCTAGCACCTGGGGGGAGGCTCCATCTATTGGTGGGGAGCATCACTTGCTGGAAAAAGGGTCCAGTGTCCCATACAGAAATTGATACCGAATGATGCATAGAAAAAACTGGATGGTGTCTAGAGGATGCCTGCCAGCATTGACTGCTCTGGGAACCAGAGGATTGACTGAGCAGGTGTGAGCATGACCCGCAACCTGGAACCAAGAGCTGATGGTCCTCGTCTCCCTCCCCAACCTCGTGCCTGGTCAGGGTACCAGGAGGGGCCACTGGGGGGCACCAGTGGTTATCCCTACCGTCTCCCTGCCATCCCCCCAGGACACCTGCCTTTCGACACTGACCTCCATCGGTCCTACCCGAATGTCACACTCCCACACTGGCAGCGAGTTTTTAGAGCAGCCTGACCAAAAGAAAAAAGAGTGCGGCTGCAATGACACAATCAGACTAAAGTAGATTACAACACAAAACCAGAACTAAGAAACAGAAAAAACAGGCGGCAAGGACAGACAGGAAGGGTTAGACAAGGTGAAAGAGGACTGGACCTGGGCCGGTAACCGCATCAGGTATCCTAGGTGAGCAGCATCTGGTCAATGTAGGTAAGGGAATTAAAAAAAGGAAAAAGGAAAAAGGAGCCGCAGGCCACTTTGGAAAGCTGCAGTTGCATGCTTGCGAGCCTTGGAAGGCAGCTTGGGGCGTACTCACACTAGGGCCCTCAAAATCGCAAAATCCCAAAATGAGCAGCCAGATCTAGCCCTTCCTTTACAAGGACTCGATCTGGTCGCTCATTTTGTGATTTTGCGAGTTTGAGGGCCTAGTGTGAGTATGATCTTAGCTTGGTGAACTTTGACTTGTGTGAACTCCTGTAAAAAAAAAGGGAAAAAAAGAAAAAAAGAAGACACAGAAAACATTGTGTGTGTGCTTCTCGGCAAGGTCGGTCAGGACTCAGGGGAATGGTGTCATCCAATGCAGTGTTAGGGCCTCATGTCATCCAGTGCGGTGTTTGGGCCTCCCTGCAGTGCTCTCCGAATGTGGAAAATGAGACTGAGTCTTCCGCTAGAACATGGAAAGATACATTGCCATCTCTTTTGTGTTCTGTGCAGCTAGGATAACATTATTTTGGCTCGCCGGCGGAAGGGAAGAGTCTGGTAGCTTTGGCTTGGTGACCCTTTGTGGTTGGTTTTGGTTTGTGTGGCTGTTAAACCACAAGTACATGCACGGCCCCAGCCTTGCAGTCCGAAACTTGTTGCCACAAGAGACCGAGGCCGAAACGTCAAACGCTAGGCCCACAGTTGATAAATTCGATCGGCGGCCCCGTTTTCGTTTCGCGCCTCCAGAATTTGAGGTGTCAGACCCGCGGCCCAGGTGCCCATGTATTGGTGGTTTTTTTTTCTTCTTTTTCTATGGGTCAGATAGGCTTTGGCGGCCGACTGTTCGTAACGAGTCTTGGGGAGGCCCACCTCTCACATACGGAAGGGATGGAGGGTTGTCAGAGCAGCGGTCTGAGATGTGGCCACTTCTGCCTGAAACTTATTCTCCAGGGCCTGCACCTAAAGCTGGGTAATGGTCCGAGCATTTCCCGGGTTCTATATGGAGGAATTCCCGGTCTTACTTCTTCTTCTTTTTTTTTTTTTTTTTTCTGCC
>BFEA01000704.1:373739-384513 GCA_003427395.1 Chara braunii | reverse complement strand
TGGCTCACATGATTGGAAGACGAAGTCGCATTGGATTGACAATGCCCAAGGATTGCAGAACGCCTGCTGTGCAATTTCTGAGAAAGGGACGAGAAAGAAGCAGATCGAGAGTGTCTAGCAAATGTATTCTTGTAACTGGCAATGTACTCATCGAGTCCGATCGCCAGTGCTTGGAGCACATCAGCAGTCTCCCCGTTCAAACGATATTTAGAACCTTCTTGAAAAAGCTTGTGAAGGTTATCGTCGGAGATGATATTGTAATTAACAGAGACAACATGGCCGTCCACAAGATCTGAACAATGCGGAAAGGCCCTGCGGCATTCGCAGTTCAAGGAGTCTTGTAAGGTCATGTCAGGAGCAASACTCAATGCCACATCAGKAAAGTTGCAAAATTGGACACGTGTGGGTGGCATCAACTTGTCACATACACGAACATGTGVGGCCGCTTGCGGGTCAGGGTGCAATGCAGCTACTTTTGGCAACTGCAACACATGGCGCAAGTTCGTGGCACGAACTACCTCATGCACATGTACGACCTTCATATGGTCAGTAAACGGGTCACGAGGTTGTGTTGTGTAACGTTGGCGGGTATGCTGGGATTTTCGGATGAGGCATTCGAGTTCTCGAATGTCTGCTGTCACGTCCGCATTGGAAACATTGTTATAAAGCCATTGCAAAAGTCCTGCCGGCCACGCTGGTTGTGCCCGCTCAATGTCAGCCTTGACACGACACCAGTTACCCGAAGCAGCTTCATGAAGAAGGCGATGGAGTGAGKTACGAATTATGAGTTGGGGACCTGGACGAAGATCAATAGCAAATGATGGAGGCGAAGGCGTTGGGAGGAGAGGCAAAGGCCGAGAGGGTGTTGGCAAAAGAGGTGCAACATGGGAGCCAGCGGGTGTCGGCAAAAGGGGTGATGTGTGAGGAGGATTAGCTGATGCAGGAATAGGTGGAGCAGGTGAGGGCTGAGCAAAAGGGGGTGTTGGCAAAAGGGGTGATGTGTGAGGAGGATTAGCTGATGCAGGAATAGGTGGAGCAGGTGAGGGCTGAGCAAAAGGGGAACTACGGCTACAGATGGCTCGTGTACCTTTTTAGGTATGCATCTACGGGTACGTTCTGATAGTTCGCTTCGCATGAGCGTGTTTGATAAAGCGGCTGCTTGGGATTTCCCTGTTATTCGCTATATTTATCGTCAATATATATATCGTCAATATAGCCTCCTGATGTGTAGGTGAATCTCCGACAAAACAGTTGGTCACAGCCCCTCGTTTGTTGTCCTCTTCTCCCTCTCTGCCTACGATTTACCGGGCAGCTCTGTTTGGCGACATATATGCCCCTCATCTTTGTCTTGTTTTTCAATCTTTACCATTTTATGTTGGAGCATCAGTCCTACAATGTGTTTAAACTTCAAACATTAAGAAAGTTCAGAGTCGTTCACACTTCAAAAATGCTCTTTTTCTGCTGCTGCTGCTGCTGGAACGTCTTTGGTCGGAGAGAAGGACTTCAATTCGAACCCACTCTTTCTCCTGATGTTGTTGCTGGAAATGGGTCTGACTACTTCGGATTTGGCAGGAAAATGCCAGCTTGCCTGCGCACTACATACCTGCTGTTTACGCCATTGATCCTCCCACAACTGCCGTTGCCGCTCTGCAAGTGCTTGCCCAACATGATCGACATCAGCCTGCTTCCACTTCTTCGCGGGAATAGTAGACTTTACCGACTCAAGGAATTTCAAGACCTGGTGGTACAACCAACCCCCCGGTGTTCCACAAAAAAAAAAAAATGTCGCGTCAACCATCTACCATTTAGCCAATTTGGCACATAAATTCAAGTTGGCACATCAATACATGTTCCTATGCTGATATCCACCTTTCTTGCCCATCACAGGGCTTGCTAACTCTTGTTTGCTTTGAATTATCTTCCCTTTCAGGTGGGGTTGCCAGGGCTTCATTCTTCGTACCCTCTGGACCCACGTGGGGCCTTTGGATGTCCGAATCACTGCACATATGTGTCCAGAATGTCTTGCTACACTTTATGCCTCTAGCGGAATCTAGCCTAAATATCTGGGTAAGTAGGGAGAACAATTCGTAAAGACAGAACCGGTGTTTTGTGGGGCAAAGAGGCAAACGAGTTCAAACTTCAAATGACCGAAGGATGCACGGCATAGACACTCGTTTTGTGCTTAACTGTTAGGGTCCAGGGTTCGAGCTCAAAGAACAAGGGCAGCAGGGTCTTTCAAGGTCCAAAGACTCCAAACCCATTCGTAGAAAAATGTTTTCCACAAATGCCACACTTTTTGAAACTCTTTTGCGGCGGAAGTTCTGCCTGATATGGATCCCCCCCTTCCCCACCTATCCCCACCCCAGTCTCCTATTTGCAGCCAGAATCTTTCTCTCAGCTGTGGGGAAAAGAGAGGGAAAAGTGAAAAATCACAGCAGAATGGGACAAAGCCAATTGCGAATGGGAACACTTTGAGCATATTCGGAAAACCAACTCCTTCCCCAAAAGTAATTAACCATAACAAATCATGTACATATGTAGCCAAGTCAATTTCACTTCAATCACCATTCTCTGCTAGTTCATCGAATAGACAAACCCATCCATCAGGCCTGGTCTTTAGTCGCCTCATGTAGACAAACTTGCTCCTGAGTTTGTCTGCCCACAGAGACTAACTGAGGAAGGCACATGGTTTCAGTTGACACTCAGGAAATACTCATTGACTCCGCTCCGAGTCATCCATAATTACAGTCAGATACGTCTAGGAAAGTCCCAGTGTGAATTGACCTTCCGAAATGCAGAAATAATTCACAAATTTCAAATTTGGGCTCTAAAAGAACGAGATTCCCACTGTCCTTAGCTACCATGGGCCAATGGTAGCTAAGGGGAGGCCCAGTAGTAGCCATGGCCTAATAGTAGCTAATGGGAGGCCCAGTATTGGCCAAGGGGAGGTTGAGGGGAGAATGGTCCACTCATTGAAGGTGGGAAGCTTCGTGCGTCCCAGGAGCAGTGAAGGGGAAGCCCAGGGGCACCGTCCCGTAGTCACAGATGGCAGTTGGCTGGTAGGAAGATCTGCTCAGGCTTTCATATTTCCTCAAAAAAACAAAGGCCAGCAAATAGCCAAGGGAACTGGCTCGGAAGAATCGCCGGGGAAAGAAGACCCTATTGAGCTTGACTGTAGTTTGACTCTGCGAAATGACTAAAGAAGTGCAGAATAAGTGGGAGATTTACGGGGCAAGTGAAATACCATTATTTTTAACAGGTGCAGAATAAGTGGGAGCTTTACGGCGCAAATCAGTGTTTCATACCCTGACGGTCGGCGCCCTTGACTGGTCGGCTGCCGACCAGCCGACCAGCTGACCGGTCGGGGGTTGTTGGCACCCCGCAAAAAAACAAAACAAAAAAAAGGGGTCCAGACTCCAGAATCCCCAATAACCCCGCCAACACCCCCATAACACCCATGCTTCACCGTCTGTGACACCGTGCGCTGATTGAGCGCGCAGTCGACGCTCAAGTTGTTGAGCGCCGCTCAATCCCGCGCTCAAAGCGCCTTGAGCGGGGTTTACCCCCCCCATGCCCCCCACATCCCCAAAAGTTTCTCAGCGGATTTGGGCTGTACTCAGCAAGCGCAGTACAGCCCCCAACTCAGGTTTGAAAAAAAAATCAGTGGATGGCTGTTTTCTGACTGGCCGGCAGACCGCCGACCGGTCGGCCCTACTGGTCGGCTGCAAAACAGTCGGCGGTCGTGGCCGGCGGTCCGCAGGTATGCAACCTGGGCGCAAGTGAAATACCATTATTTTTAACGTTATTTAAGGGGGGGGGGGACAAATGAAATGGAGAAACTGGGTGCGCACTCGGAAATAATCCCACCTGTTGCTTCTGCTCCATGTTTGCCGGAGGCTCCATTTGGGAGACCGCAGCTTCGATCTGGGCAACTGAGTCAGCTACGTGTCGCTTCTGTCTGTTATCGCCAATCAATCCATCCCCAACTGCCCTGTCTCGAAGGTCTGGCAGCTGCCACACAGCATGCATGGTCCTCAAAGCTTCTGGTCTGTTCTTCACAACACTAACCGCCACCTCATTGCGATCCCAATCCTGCACTCACATACACCACTTCAGTCAGGCAATCACGCATGTTTCTTGTAGATTGTCAGCAGAACAACCCCTTCTCCACCCGGATGCGTAGATCCAAAATTGAAATAGGCCCAAAATTGAAACAGGCCCTTAACCTATAATCTGCTACGAAGTTATATGTGCCTTTCGAATGATTGTGATATTGTTATGAACTTATGGTAAGTGCAATGTCTGCGAATACGGTGGTTTCATAGTTGTATAGCGAAAGTGCAAGGCCCACCACCCCATGTATGCAAGTGTCCAATTTGCATTCTGATCCCCCATTCGTCTCATCTCGGGTGAGATTTTCTGGCCTCGCTTGTGCTCATCCTTTTGCCCACTTTGATCTGGTTTTCTCTCCTGTTCACAATAAATATCTTGTCAGTTTTGCTCAAGAAGCACAATGCAACAGAGGCCCACCACCCCATGTACACAAGTATCCAATGCGTACACATGTTCGTCATTCAACACACCTGTCCCACTTGCATTCTGATCCCCCCATCACCTCATCTCGCATGAGATTTCCTAGCCTCTCTTGTGCTCATCTTTGCCAACTTTCAAGACTTCTCTTTCGTGCAAAATAACGATGTCCTCAGTTTTGCTCAAGAAGCGCAACACGACGTAATGTAATGCACAAAATTCTAACCCAGCAGAATATCCCTTTGTGCGGTTCGATGGCGGGGGGCCTCTTTATTGAAATCCTACCTCAAGCAGTCGTAACGACGGGTCTTCCCCCGCGTCCTTGAACAGTGCCTCCCCGAACACATGCTGTAGAAACTCCTCTTTCGTCACTTTTCCGCCTTGGGCTTTCTCCACCTCTCTCTGAGAAGAAGCATGAGATACGTTTGTGTCAGCTATGAGACGGGGGACAACGATAAAAAAAAAGCCAACACACAAGCCGCGTTGCGTTAGGAAAACCGCATGGCATTTGTTTGGAATTACGATCACAGAAAAACCGCCATGACACAAGATATCCCACAAACCGCTCATTCACTGCCTCCTCAGCCAGGCCTGGAGCAAGGCCTTTCTTTTTCTTTTTGTCTTTTTCATTGAAGGCCTGAAGCAAGGTTTTCTTCCTGGCAGGCAAACATGTGACGAGTGTTGAATAGAACTTGTAATTTTAGTTTCCATCTTTCGGAAGACAAAACCCAAAAAAAAAAAAAAAAAACACGAAGAGTTGCTCAGAGCCACAGGATGTAAGGCCTGGGTCGAATTCTGGCCTTTCAAGAGAAGAACAGGCACAAAATTGAAAATTGCATGTCGAGTCTGTTGATGGCACCAGGAGCGGTACCAGCCACATGGCCGAAAAGTGGTATCATCTGGAGGGGAGGGCCAGCGGCAGCTCAGTTGGTACAGCACGAAAGCGGCATTCAGGAGGTCGTGTGTTCGATTCCCCACGTCTTCCATTCTAATCCCCACGGCCTCCTGCAGCGCGCTGTAGGAGGCAGACACGCTGCGTCAACGGAGCTTGACTCGTCGCAGTCAGCCTCTGTTCCTCATCAAAGTCGTGCCAGTCAATGGACATGTTCGGAAGGGTCAACATGTAGACCAGAAAGGACAGAGCAATGGTGCAGCCCTCTGAAGGCCGGATTATGGCCTTTGGACTGAACCGTCGCGGTCACAAGGGTCAAATTAGTGGGGCCCGGTCCAAACGGCGCTGGAAGCGGACCAAGGATTTGTGAGAAAAGTAGGGTTGACCATTTGGGACCGAACCGGCGCGGCCGTATAGCCGGTTCGGGAAAAGCACGGCCCAAAACGGCGAAGGAAACATGAGATTACTAGATTATGCCTGTATATTTTGAGAATGGGAATGACCATTCGTATTCCAGGGTCAGGCCAGTCGGAGTCCCGCACTATTTTTAGCACAGGCCTGCGCTATTTTTAGCACGGGACAGACTGTTCGTATTCCAAGATTGGGCCTGGTTTATTTTTAGCGCAGGCCTGGTCTACTTTTAGCGCAGGCCTGACTGTTCGGATCCCGCTAGCTGGACTTGTCCCAGTCCCGTTCTGTAATTAGCGCAGTCCCGCACTAATTTTGGAACAGGACTGGTACCAGCCCCGAGTGTGGGACTGCAGCACTTGGGCCCAATCACCCAGCTTCTCCATTATAAAAGGAGAGGCATGTGTTGGAATGCAACAGCGCTGGCGGAACAGCAAGGAGGAACAGGGACCAGAGCTACGAGGCTGGAGCAAGTAGGAGAAGGAGCAAGCGGAGCGAGATCGGGGCGAGCAAGAGAGAGGTAAGGAAGGGAGTGGGCTGCTTTGAGGAAGGGCGGGGTGTCTCGAGTTCCCTCTTGGGCTGCGGTCCTCCTGCTGCCATCTGCCCTGCCTCCTCTCTCTCTCTCTCTCTCTCTCTCTCTCTCTCTCTCTCTCTCTCTCTCTCTCTCTCTCTCTCTCTCTCTCTCTCTCTCNCTCTCTCTCTCTCTCTCTCTCTCTCTCTCTCTCTCTCTCTCTCTCTCTCTCTCTCTCTCTCTCTCTCTCTCTCTCTCTCTCCCCACTCTTCTCACCTCCACTCTCTTGCTATTTTTTCCTCCTTTTCTCTCCCCCTCTCTGCTTATCCTTTCGCCACCTTCTCGCTGGTCACTTACACGTGGGCCTATTTAAGACTGTGCGCCTATTTAGTGCTTGTACGTGCCCAAGTTCCGGTTGCGCCCAAGCTCTGATTGCACGTGCCTTACCTGCACGTGCCCAAGCTCCGATTGCTCGTGCCTTACCTGCGTGTGCCCAAGTTCCAATTGCGTGCGCCTTATGGCGCGCGCCCAAGTTCCGATTGCCCACGCCTTGCTTACACGCCCCAAGTCCCGATTGTGCGCGCCTTACCCGTGAGCGCCCAAGTTCTCATCGCGAGCGCCTCGCCGCGCGGACCCAAGTTCCGGCTGCGCGTGCCGAAGTTCAGCTTGTGCACGGCCGTGGTTCGTTAGTGCGCGCCTGTGTTCAGTCTGCGCTCGCCCGTGTTCAGCCTGCTCGCACCTGCGCGCCTGTAAGCACAGTGCTGGATCCCTGTGGGGCCCCATCATTGCTTGCACGCTCCCTCCAAACTGCAACTGCGAGCCTGTACGCCCAAGTGCGCACTTTTGGATTGGCTCTCAGGGATCACGCACTCAAACACACGCTATTGGATTGGCTCTCAGGGATCGTGCACTTTTGGATCGGCTCTCAGGGATCGCGCACTCAAACACGCATTATTGGATTGGCTCTCACGTGTCACGCGCTCAAACACGCACTGTTGGATTGGTTCTCAGGGATGGCATGAGCAAGCACTCACCATTGGGTTGGTTTTCAGGGATCGTGCGCCCAAGCGTGCACTATTGGACTGACTCTCGAGAACTACGCGCCCAAGCACGCCCTGTCGGAATTGGTTACTGGGGATTGCACATCTGGGCACTCATCATTGGGTTGGTACGCCCAACCAAGCATCGTTTGTTTAATTCTTCAGAACCTGCACGCCCGTGCGCACCATGTCAGACCGACTTATGGGACCAGTTTGCCCATCAAACTGCCAGGAACTCGCATGAGTTTGCTGCTGATGCATGCAGCCGCGCCGACGATTTATGAGTTTGCTGCTGATGCATGCAGCTGCGCCCTACGATTTATGAGTTTGCTGATGATGCATGCAGCCGCGTCTGATGATTCATGAGTTTGCTGCTGATGCATGCAGCTGCGACCGATGACTTATGAGTTTGCTGTTGATGCATGCAGCCGCGCCCGATGATTTAAGAGTCTGCCGCCGACGCATGCAGCCGCGCCCCACGATTTATGAGCCCGCTGCTAGAACATGCAGCCCGCCCAACGACTTACGGGCTTGCGGCTGGTGCATACTGCCACGCATGGCGATTTATGAGCTTTGCTGCTAGTAGATGTTATCACGCTCGACAACCCACGAGTTCACGACAGGTGCGTGCTAGGCGTATCAGATGACCTGTGAGCCCTTGCAGTAGCGTGCAGGCCATAACCTGTGATCTGTGTGGGCAAGCAAGATTTCGTCTTTTGGGTCTCCACTTTACGACTTGTGGACACCCCGTGGGATTGCTCTAGCCAGGGCGAACAGGGGCATGTGAATCCTCGCCCAGCTACAAGTGGATGTACGACGGTGTGTGCTTATCACCTGATACCCAGTAGATGCGCAGAGGTGTGCTCGAAATTTCCCCTGATTCATGCTCTATTCAGCGACCCAGTCTTTTGTTGTCCCAGTGGTTAACAGACCAGTCCTTGCAGCTTCGGTAACCTGTAGATCAGTCCATGATGTCCCAGTGATTTGCGGAACAGTCCTTGAGACTTTGGTAAACTTGCAGACCAGTCCCTGCCTTAGTAATTGCAGTCCCGTCTCTGCTGATCGGGAACTCGCAGTTCAGTCCCACCAATTGGAAAGTTTGCAGCTCAATACCGCTGATTGGTGAGTTGCTGTCTAGTCCTTGCTGCCCCGGTCATCTGCTGACTGGCCCATTGAGGTGGGCGCTTATTATTGCGTGTTGTCACCGATCTCAGACAGGCCCTTATTATTGTGCGTTGCCGCCAATCTCAGCCAGGCCCATTCAGGCGGGCCCTCCTTATTGTTCTTGCTGCTGATTCCAGCCTGGCCCATTTATTGAGTTGTTGCCAGCCGGGCCAATTCAGGCGGGCACTTATGTTGGGCTGCAGTTTGTTCTCCAGACGGGCCCATTCAGGCAGGCCCTTACATTGAGTTGTTGGTTGCTGTTCAGTCGGGCCCATTCAGGCGGGCCTTTACATTGAGTTGTTGGTTGCTGTTCAGCTGGGCCCATTCAGGCGGGCCCTTACATTGAGTTGTTGGTTGCTGTTTAGGCGGGCCTATTCAGGCGGGCCCTTACATTGGGTTGCTGGTTACTGTTCAGGCGGGCCCATTCAGGCGGGCCCTTACATTGAGTTGTTGGTTGCTGTTCAGACGGGCCCATTCAGGCAAGCCTTTACTCTGAGTCACCATTTGCTGTTCAGCCGGGCCCATTCAGGCGGTCCCTTGCTTCGAGTTGCCGCTTTCCTGGTAGCCAGACCCATTCAGGCAGGCCCATTCATTGAGTTGCTGCTGCCAGGCCCATTCAGGCGGGCCCTTATTTGCTGCTGGCCACACCCACTCCAGTGTGCCTTTTACACTTGATTTGTTGCTGGCCGGGGCCACTCAGATGGGCATTTTCCCCATGAGTTGTTGACTTGCCTGGCCTGTTCAGGCGAACCTTTTCCGCAGTCGCTGCTGACCGGCCGAGCTCTTTTGGGCGTGATTCTTACCATTGTTCTTCTGTTCTGGACAGAGCCGCTCAGGAAGGCCATCCTTAGCCCCTCAGGTTGTGACTCCAAACTAATCAAGCTGGCCCACCAACGCTCTACTGCTCCGAAGTGGGGCAAGCTCATTGAGAAGTTTCGATATGGCCATACTGGACGCCAGACCTTCACCATTAGAGCCAATGAGTCTCTCACCTCGAGGCACACATTGGTAATCACTTACTGTGTACGAGGGGCTGGGCAGGGGGTGAACGGTGAGACCTGCCATCGGATTGCTGATTACATCTTTGGCAACGAGAGCTGTTGGAGGGACCACTGGCTACACTTGGTGTTTCCTCATGTCCCTTCTGCACCTGGTGGAGCCCTTCCCGATTTCGACGACTGCAATCCGAAGCCCCTCAGCAAGAATGGCAGTAAGGACAAGAGGTGTCAGGACAGGCGGATCAGGAGCGAGGTAGCCAGATCTGGGATCCCCATAACCATTTGTTTGCAGAGATCAGAAACCGATGAGCCGGACCAAGAGCCTTACTGCGTGAGCGACGTTGACCTCGGAGATTACTTTAACTGGGGCACTCACAAAGATTGAGCTCACCTGGACTTTAGTGGATCTTGGTCGTATCGTGACGCTGGCTACCGGAACGAGGCGCAGACGAAGGGCAGTGCAACACCTTGCTTATCTTTTGGCACGTAACCTACAAGAGGGGGACTGATCATACTTTCACATGTCAGGCGAGCTCAAGTCGGAGGTAGCAGGCCCCTCCAGAGGGAAAGGACCAGTTCCTTATCTTGGAGATGGATACAACCAACTTGTTGGTGCTGATTTCGCTATGCAAACTTTCCGAAAGCAGCTTTATGGAGACCTCTTCCTTGAGATATCCTATAACTACATTTACGGCAAGGGGCGAGTTGATGTCTTGGTTGGAGCGACTGGAGATATTCCCCTGGCCGAGGAAGTGTGGAAGACAACGAGATGGCTCGGTGCATGCCCTACATTCTGAAGATCGACCCGACAGCTTCATTGGATATCAGCTATGTGGTTCCAGACTCGATCACGACCCAGGTCCTCAATGCCGAGGAGGAGCAGCGCGCACCAGAGGTGGAGTCCCGAACAGCTGAACCGACTCATGAGGGGGTACCACTTGTGATTATTGACTGAGGTCAATTTTTTGGTTACTGAGATGTACTCGGACACTATTATTATTACTAGATGACCTGTTGCGGCTCCGCTCGCAAAAACAAACGCGACAGGTGATGCCATAAAGGTGGAGGCAACCGACGGATGCAAACTCTCTCTCTCTCTCTCTCTCTCACACACACACACACACACACACACACACACACACACACGATAACACGAAAAGAAAAAAGAAAGCACGATTTCGCGCCAAGTATCTAACCACTTCGCGCCTTGAACCCCAAACCCCCTTCCGGG
>BFEA01000704.1:356370-373698 GCA_003427395.1 Chara braunii | reverse complement strand
CACACACACACACACACACACACACACACACACACACACAACGGAAAAGAAAGGAAACGAAAAAATGTGTGCCACATGGTGCAGCCAGGTGGTGCAATTTCACACCCTTAGCATCCCCCCCGCACACCCCTTCAACTTTCCCCCTAAGGTTTCCTATTCTCCCGCCTTTCCCTCCTCTGTACTTTCCCCTCCTCTTCTTGTCCTTCCCCTTTGTCCTCAGACACACACACACACACACATGCACACACACACACGATAACACGAAAATAAAAGAGAAAGCACGATTTCCCACCACGTATCTAACCACTTGCGTGATTTCGCGCCTTGAACCCCAAACCCCCTTCCGGCGACTTCCCCCTTCTCCTCCAGCTCCATCTCTTTCTGCCTCCCTACCCTTAGGCTTTCACCTTCCTTTTCCTCCCTGTGTTCCTCTTCAGCTTCCTCGTCCTCGTCCTCGCACTCCCCCTCCTCTTCCTCGTCCTCCACTTCATGTCGCTTCGTCTCCCTTTCACGATCAGAGTCAGTAGGAAAGATAAACAAAACCACCATAGCCTGTTTCACCCCCCTCCTTTCCCTCCTCTGTACTCTCTCTCTCTCTCTCTCTCTCTCTCTCTCTCTCTCTCTCTCAAGATTCCTCGGATTACCCTGTGATTTTTTTACATGGGTGGAGGGCGGTGCTAAGACATATAGGTAGGTAGGTAGTGTGAGGGATAATTGAGAGAAGAATATAGAAAGTTGTAATAAAAAAAAAAAAGAACTCATGATGGTCATGAGTTCAAGTCCCTGGGACAATTGCTCCAACAGTCAAAGCACAAAAGAAAAAGGATAAACAATGGCCGCAGTGACAGCAAGGACACGTGGGTAAGTGTGTGAGTCAGCTAATGCTGAGGAAGACCAGGCGCAAGGTCCCACTTGTGGTGATGAAGAGGAACTGGCCATCCCTTTTCTTCTGTTTTTTGGTGCTCCCCGCGGGGATCCGAACCCACGACCTTCAGTGAATAGACAAAGATCAATGACAAGTATATCTTTTAATCTGTCCAAGTGGGACCTCCATCCATGGGTCATCCTTGCTAACATAAAAGGAAAAGGGGGAGAGGAAAGGTAGATGGGGAACCATGAGCACACTTGTATTCAGAAGAGACGTGAAATGAGCCAAGTACTCGTCAAGTTCAAGCTCGCATACATCAATGAACATTCACATGAGAGATCACACGTGAGAAGCCAAATCGAGATACAATCAACACTGGAAGATGTCGTCTCCAATATTATTATCAAGATACAAGAATGTTCGTCTCCAGCGGCTCTGCCGCACACCCACACACACAGCGGATCTCAATCAGGTGGCGGCTATGGTTTCTCTCTCTTCCCTCTTCTCTCTCTCTCTCTCGCTTCTCGCTTCACTCTCTGACTTGGCTCGCTCTGCCTCACTCTCTCCCTCTCTCTCTCGCTCTAGCCTAGGTCGTCACCCTGGCTACACCCACTCAAATAAGCTTCACACATTGGCGGCCATGGCCGCCATCCTCCTGGTCTATCTCTACCCTAGCTATGGAGTCACGTGCGTGCGTCCTCGTCTTCTTCGGGTGCGCAGCTCCCAAGTTGCCTTAACGCACGAGCAGCAGCAGCGCTTCCGCATCTTGCAACCGAACAAGTGATGAGCCGCTGCACTGTAGCAGCTAAATATAGGACTTGGCTTGGCTTGGCCTGCTTCAGACCGGTACCGGTCAGCCTCGGCCTGTCTGCTGCAAACATTTTGTTGGTCTGGTAGCTTCCGGACTTTCCTGGGACATGCTGCAAAATTGGACTTGGGACTGTCAGACTGGACTGGACGCTTCTGACTTTTCTTGTCAGGTACCAGACTAACTCCTACCGACCTACGACGCTTCGGTACCGACACCTAGCAGCCTACGACACTTCGGCCTCTAGACCCTACAGCCTACCCTGCGGGACAGCCCTGGGACTTGGGACTTGTAGGGACCCTGGGACCGGGACTGGTGTCTGCCTTGTGAATCCTTTCACTCCAAACGGCCTAATTTTGAGGTCCTTTGAGAAAGATCTCAACTTTATCAATCATGCACATTTACTACCCGTCCAGCGCTCTCATAATAGGAGACAATGTGAGGGGCTGTCTGTACTCATCCTTCCCTAGGGAACCAGTGCTCTTCGCTGGGTTCCTGATAGGCAAACCTAACCTTGTATTGCCTCTGCAGCCTCCCTAGGCGACCTGTTCGGAAAGTATCTTCAGCCAGTATCCGGTCTACGTCATACCCTCCATCCATGTCAGGTGGAATCATGGAACGTCGGGAGGGAGACTGGTCGTTTGCAATACAGGGAAGCAACTTAGATGCGTGGAATACGGGATACGTATGCAGGTGGGGTGGAATCTCGATAGCGTAGGACGGACCATCTGCCTCTCCTTTGACATCTGAGACTTTCCATGGCCCCCTATATGCAGGTAGCAGTTTCTGCGAGATCCCTTCCTCCGGAACGAACTCCTTAGATTTTACCCACACCAAATCTCCTACAGCAAACTGTGACGGACGTCGGTGTTTGTTTGATTGCTCCACCATCTGATGCTGGACTTTAAGGATGTTCTTCTTGACCTGTTCTAAATCCTTCTGGTAGGTAGGTAGTGTGAGGTGAAATTGAGAGAAGAACATAGCTTTAAAAAAAAAAATAAAAAAAAAATCCTTCTTATATTGGATAGCAAATTCCTTGGTACCGGGTGGCAACCTGTGAATCTGATCCGGGTCCAGACAGTCAATCGGACGCCAGGGTTGCCAACCTTTGTGCATTTCATGTGCGTGCAGTAGACAAGTGCACCGAGTTGTTATACGCATACTGCACTTAGGGAAGATGTTCCTCCCAATCGATCTGGTCGGGCCTAATGTAAAGGCGTAGCACTTGCTGGAGCAGTTTGTTCATTTGCTCGGTCGGGCCATTGGTCTCCGGGTGTCCACCTGAAGACATGGTGAGTTTTGACCCATATACTTTCATCAACTGTTGCCATTGCTCGCCCGTTAATCTACTATCTCTATCACTAACTATCGTTAGTGGGTGTCCATAGTCTTTCACCCAGTGATTGAAGAACTCTCTAATCACCAAATCAGTCTTCGCCTCAGTGGGCAGCGGAATTAAAACAGCAAATTTACTAATTCTATCTACTCCTACCATCACTTGACTCTTACCATTGCGGCTCCTGACTTTCGTGTCCATAGGGACGATGGACACTGAGTCTCCGGGACCAGACGGAACAGGCAACGGTCGCAGCAGACCGAGCGATGCCTGTGTGGAGCTTTTGTTCCGTTGACAGACCTGGCCACCCTGGATATATGTAATACAGTCGGCCTTCATGCTCATAGCGACAGACGAGCCAGCGCAGGCCAGCATACCCCAAGGGATGCAGTGGCAAAATGGAAAGGAGCCCCTCAGATTGCTGGACATCAAGGTTGATGACAGGGGGCCGTGGCACTCAATGGGGTTCCCCCCCCCTTGGCCTAGACGAAACCAGGACAATACTGGGTCTAATTAGGCTCCACAGGTCACACCTGGATCTAGAGGTGGCTCAAACCACCAGTACCTCCGAGCCTCTTTTTGCCGTGCGGATCTGCACTGCACGCCAAGGTTCGCCAAACTGCCAGCGACACACTTTTGTTCTTTTTTGGCTGGCACCATCATGCATTTTGGTCTGGTAGCACTGTTCACCCGAAATCTGCTGATTGGCTCAATTCCGATTCTCACGTTTGCCTGGGCGATGTACTGGTGATTCAAGGCTGCTGGCAAAGTCTCCTTTTTGCTGCCAGGGTCTCCTTTTTTCTGAAGTCATGACCACTGTAGGCCCGGATTATCTCACTTGGAATGCCAGAAACTCGTATCATACTGGGCCTCCTTAGGTTTGACGGATCACGTGCAAATGCAGTGGTGGTTCAAGTCTGCATGCTGCACATAACCATTTTCTTTGCAAGTGCCAAAGTTCCAGCAGAGTGCCCTGCTCACTTCCAACTGCAAACTTCAAGCCCAATCCATGGTACTTCTTTTCTTTTTTTTTTTCGCCTTCAATGATGGACTCGTCATTCTCTTGTGGGAAGGAACCTCCTAGTTTTTATTTTCTTTTTTAAGCCAGGAATCGGGTCCATAGGGCAGGCCCACCGATGAAGAGCAACCTCCTAGTTTGCCTCCGTTTTCAACACACATGTTGTGAAAGATGCCTAAGTCTGGTATTGAAGAATCATCCTTAGGAATCGGGTCCATAGGCCAGGCCCACCGATGAAGAGCAACCTCCTAGTTTGCCTCCCTCTTCAACACGCATGTTGTGAAAGACGCCTAAGGCTGGTATCAACGAATCATCCGCCGGGGTAAGGTCCTACCACTTACCTGGACTTTGTATTTCTTGCCATTGATCCTCGTAATCTACAGTGCAGAAAAAAGAACCCTGAAGTGGGACCTTGCCCTGCTACCTGTGAATCATCTAGGGAAAGAGGGGGGGGGGGGGGAAGGAGGGTGCAAGGTCCCACCAGTTACCTGGATTTTGAGTTTCTCCCCACTGATCCTTGTAAGCTACACTCCTAAACAAAGCATCCCGGCAAGGGAGACATTGCCCCTGTTCCTCCTTCCCTGTAAAACCTCAAATTGATGAAACGACCGCCGCTTTGTGCACTCAAAAAGTATAATCACAGCATAATCAAGAATCGAAGTCACAGTCTAATCGGACGCTAATCGAAGCCTAATGATAGTCCATTGAGAGTATAACGGTCCAACCATAATGGTGTGTAAAACAGTAAGAGTCTAATCAACGGTCATTATTGAGAGTTTGTTTAATCAAAAGTTCGACGAGCAGATAAGATGAGCTTAATGACAACTCCCATAATCATCAGTCCAATCAACAGTCCGATCAACAGTCCAATCAACAGTCCAATCAACAGTCCAATCAACAGTCCAATCAACAGTTGAAACAACAGTCCAATTCCATCAGCGTAAGATCAGAGTGTAATCAACACTATACTCAGATCAATAAGAGTCCACTTCCAAAGCTTAATCAGAGACTCATGCCTAGTCCAATCAGGGACTTATTTAAGAGGTAAAACAATCGGAAGTGTTAATCTCACCAGTGTCCTACCAGACGCCAATCAGCATCGGAAGCAGAGTGAAGGTTGACGTTTTTAGATTAATTGACGCCTAGCAAAGAAAGGGAAAGGGAAAAAGGGACAGAGAGGAAGGACCTGGTAATGAAAACTTAACTTACCAGAGGAGAACGCATCGTTTTCAGAAAGGTTTTGGATTTGTGGGGAAGTTTGAATAGCTGCAAACCACACACAAAAACAACCAAGGGCAAAAGGTACACATGGTTGGAACACCCAAAAAAAAAAAAAAAAAGGTTGGAACTTAGAGAAAGTCCACCTACAACAGCAAAGAGGACTTTGAGATTGACAGCATAGCATAGTGCTCACACAACTGTGATACTGCCATTATTTTCCCTCAATGAATGCAGCCGAAATTGGACCCAGATTCAGTTCAAAATGTCAGATTGCATGTCCGAACTCACTCAGTGGGAGAATGCTATCTTCTCCATGATAAAGATGAAACTATGTTTCACTTCTACTGATTGTCGGGGACTGATGACTTTTAAAGTGACCACACACTGTAGCAGCAAACACAAAAGATAGACATAATACCGTCATAAATTAAGAACAAATCTGAACAATAATAATATTACCCATCGTTTCAGCAAATTCCGGTCCACAAACGATTTTTACTAAAGCAAAGTCTCACCTCACTTCCCTCAACTATGCTGTTGAGGGCTTCAGGGGTGAGGTCCCACTAGCGAAGAGGATTGCATTGAGCTCCTGAATCTGGATGTGTTCTATCCACAGATGCAGAAAAGCAGTGCAATCTCGATTTTCTACACCTCTCCACGAAGGCGTCGAGATTCAGGCGCTTAATCCAATCCTCTTTGCTAGTGGACCCTCGACCCAGGGAGGCTCACCGTCACCTTGAAATTGTTCACTGTCAGAAGTAACCCTCTTTACCCTCCGCCCTTTTTCAGCGGCCAAGCAAATCTTCTCTGTATCGTTCCAATTTTAACGGATGGCCCAGAGGGCATATCAGAAGTATGCCCGGAGCGCATATCAGGACATAACTTCTCCTGCAAACCGGTTCCACACCTGTCACTTTTCAACATCAGAACTTGTGAGTTTCAAGTCCATAAACCACCATTATCACCAAGCCCCTTGTTCCCCTACGAATGTGAGACAGAAGTCTGTGTCATGATCCAGACAGCCTGGATCCAGATACCCGGGTCTGGGATCCAGTTCGGAGCGTCCGGACCCTGTTCGAGGACTCCAAAAGAAAGAAGGGACTGCCTGGGATGCTTGTCCAGGTCAGCGGAGCCCCCCAAGACATGTTGTGACCATTCTTCAGACCCGGGTCCGTCTTCCAGACTTGGCAGCACTCTCTCGCACGCTGCACTTACAATGAGTCAGGAGGGAAGATATAAACAACTGAATCCGCCCGCCTAATTCATTTGACGCCGCGTTGTCGTTCGTTGTCATGGTTGCTCGCTGCCGTTGTCACGGACCCCCGTATCATCTCCGTCTTCAAAGCACCAGGCGATTAAGAGGAGGAGGAGGAGTTCAATCAAAATTCAATCAATCAAAGTCAATCAATCAAATTCAATTCCAATCAATATCAACGACTTCAATGAAGGATTTCACAAGTATCAGCGTCCTGTCCCAGTCATCGTCCCAAGATTCCCATGTACAAACAGTACCAGTCTAGTAGGTAGGCATTCCAAGTTAGTCGGTACCCTGGTGGGTTAGAAAGTCCAGTCCTGTCCAGCCTAGACCAGTACGGCCCAGTCCTGGACCGTGCAGTTCCGTACAGTCCAGTCATGTCCGGTCAGCGGCCCAAGTTCGAGAAAGTCCATGAACACTCCCGATGCATCAAAGGCCGACCGCAATTAGTCTGTAGGCAGTGGGTTAGCGGTTCAGGCCTGTCCAGTCTAGTCCGGGTCAGTCCAGTCCTGAACCGTCCAGTTCCGCACAGATCGGACTTGAACAGTCCAGGCAAGTCCAGTCAGTGGCCCAACTCCAAAGAAAATCAGTGTAACATTGCGGATGCGTCAAAGACCGACCGCAACACGGCCAGGAAGTCCCAGGTTGGCCAACTGAAGCGTTGCATACAAAAGTCTGACAGCAGTGGCGTCCACATCTTTTTTCTCACTCTTCTGTGCTGCGGAAGCCCTGCTGCGGCCTCGTGCGGCCAAACGTTGTGTGTTGTGATGCTGTTCGAACTGTGGGCTCATTGCATCAACCAAGTTTTCAATCAATTTCAATCAACATCGATCAAATTCAATCGCTAACTCCACTCACTCAAATCAATCGATCAGTGGATCCCATCTATCTATCAGAGGGAAAAGGGGAGGAGGAGGAGGGAGAGGAGGAGGAAGAAGGAGGAGAGGAGGAGAAAGGGAGAGAGAACATACTTTCGTTTTTAATAAATAAAAAAATATTTTCCAATCTAGCAGATTCTTGCTTTTCCGTTCATTTCCGTGATGTTGCCTATGAATGGGGAGACGAGGAGGGCGCCCCATCCCCCCACCCCCCCCAAACCCCTTCCCATCCCCTCAATCCTCCATCCGTTTGTCCGTCAGTCCGTCCGTCCATCCATCCATCCCTCCCTCCATATATCCGTCCCATCCATCATCCATCCACCCATCCACCCATCCATCCCTCTCTCCCTCCCTCCCCCCCTCCCCCACTCCATGCCATCCCATCCCATCTCTCCATCCATCCCATCCCATCCCATCCCTCCCTCTCTCCATCCCATCCCATCCAGTTCCTTTCCATCCATCCATCCATCCATTCATCCATTCATCCATTCATCCCTCCCATCGCCTCCCATCCCCTACATCCAGTCCCTCCCCCCCCCTCCCCTCCCCTCCCCTCCCCTCCGCTCCCCTCCCCACCCTCCCGTCCATCCATGCATCCATCCGTCCATCAATGTCATGGCGTTAGAGGAGAAGAAGGGAGGGAGCCCACGAGGGGGTTACAGCACTGTTCACCCGTTTGTCACTTTATCATGTGGGGAGCGAGGCAGGAGAGACGGAGGCCGTGCGCATTCATGCATTTTTGGGGGGGAAAGAAGATGAGGAGGAGGGGGAGGAGGTAGAGGGGGTATAGGAGAGGGTGATATTGCAAAGGGAGAGGAGGAGGAGGAGACAGAGGTCTTCCTCTTCTCAGTCTCCCTTGTGTGTCTGGGTCCCATTCAGCCACAAGGTAGGTCCCACATGTCTAGACACGCTTTGTTCTTTTCTTTTTTTTCCAAAATCCAATGCCGCCGGGCACTGATCAACCCATTCGGGGACAGTCTGGGTCCGGTTTGTCAGGATGTCTAGGTGCTGCTGTCTGGATATCCGGACAGTCAGGATGTCCGATGCTCTTCAAACACCTGGAAATTCCAAATCCAGCTTGTCCGGATGCTGTTCGAATATCTGGAAAGTCCGAGTCTCGTTTGTCCAGACAGCCCGGATCAATCCGGGAAAAGGTGCGGTCAGGCGTCCAGATCCGCTCGGATTCCGGTTCCAGTGCAACCATGCTCTTTTTCCCAATGCTCGATCTTTCCTGTGGCTAAAATTCCAAACCATCACTGGCAAGGGCCTACCGGGCATGGCCAGCCTTTTCGATCCGGTAGGTCTGACCTCTCTGAGGGATTGGTGCGGGAGGTCGAGGTTGCACGAAGCCTCGTGAGAAATCGGGCCAACCCCTTCAGACAGGAAAAGAACTTATGGCCATAGAGCCGTCAATCCAACGGACAAGCTAAAAGACGACGGGCCTCCTGTGTAAGTAGGGGCAATGGTGAAATATAGTGCTCTTTTAAGCAGTAACCCATACATTGCGACCGTCGTAAGAAACCCAAAGCGACATTGGGTTCCTGTGTATAGCAGCCACCCCTCTTTTTCGGATTTGTGTACTTACACCCTTCCCACAATCCTGGAAAAGTACACAGTTCCAGGTTCCGAAATACCTCTCTTTTCCTTGCTTAGAAATAATAATAAATAATTAAAATAAATAAATAAAAGCAAAAACACCAACAGCATTAAAAAAAAAAAAAAAAAAAAAAGCAGCATCAGCACCAGATAACGACAAAAACAAGCATAATGTCGATGATGATGATGATGGCAATGACAACACCACCACTGCGAGAACAACATCAACAAACAACAAACAGCAGCGCCAAAGGAATCACTATCCTGGGTAGAACCTGCAACTGCTCAGGCCCCGGTCCAGGCCCAACCATGGTACAAAGAGTCTGCAGGCATGCTCAGCCCCAATCACATGCCCACAAAACGATGGCCACGGTACAGAGTCTACAGTCATGCTCAGGCCCAACCACATAGACGCAAAAAGGATGGCCAACAAAATGATAGCGAACAAGGAAAAATGAGGGGGCGGGGAAGGGAAGATGTGCTCTTCTCACCTGATTGAAATTCGGAACTAGCCTTATTGCATTCCCCTTGCACTTGTTGCACTTCGTCACTCCCTGGTCATCCCGCGGCAAACAACACAGGAGAGGTGCACACACACACACACACACACACACACACACACACACACACACACACACACACACACACACACATGCGCGCACACACACACACACACACACACACACACACACACACACACACACACACACACACACACACACACAGAGCAGAGTAACAGCATGACCACGCAAGGAGTTTCAGATAGACAATAATGCATAGGTTGAGGCGGTGTCAAATTGTCATACCCCTTGAAGCTTACCTGTTCATAAACAATCCGAGAGCAAAGTAACAGCATGACCACGCAAGGATTCGGGGTTCAACCGACCGTCGTGGCCATACTGGACTAGTGAAAATCCGAGGGATTCTGTTGCTCAATATGTCAGGAAATGTGAAGGGCAGGCAGGCAATGGAACCAGTCCCACACTTGGGTTTAAGGAGGGCCCCCCACATAGTAACTCAGCTCCCCACAAGGCCCCAAGTGTGGGCAGAGTACTGGCCGCTCTTTCTTCTCATCGAATACCAGGAATTTGTATATCATTCCTTAGAGGGAAAACAAAACAGGGCACCAGAAATGTAATCACATCCATTGATTGGAAGGGAAGGCGGCAACCTGATACGCACTCCATTCTAGATCTGCAAGCGGACATGATAATCTACTCCGCCTCATCTCACACTTCGAAAGTTGAAAGTAAAGCACATTTTTTTGTGAACAGTTATCTTCCCGGTCGCCCGCCGGTGATCTTTTTTTGGCTTGTTTAGCTTTTGCTTGTTTAGCTTTTGCTTGTTTAGCTTTTCTTGAGGGTAGACAAACAGAAGGGGTGGGGATTTAGTTTTCGATTTACCCTTTTGGGCATTTAACTTTGACATTCCTGGCCGCAATTTCGGCATTTTTTTTTAGCCAAAATTGTCAGGGCTTACGAGGTTCCTGGCAGTAGGGCCTCTGACGATTTCAGTTCAAAAAATGCCAAAATAGCGGTCAGGAACATCAAAGTTAAATTCCCTGAAAGGATTTCCCTGAAAGTCGGCCCTAAATCTCCCAAAAGTCGACTTGTGAATCATTGCATCCCAATGAAGTTGAATGAACTAAATAATTTTAATGACAAATATTCACAGGATGTGCTCACAGCTCAACCGCAGTCCCAGCAGCAATAGCAGCCAAACAAGTCGAGCGTCCGAAAAAGGTTCTGGCATCCATTAGGTAACACAAATACGACAATTCGTTAAGTGCGCTGCGGTCGTGGCGACTCGACATTTATATATATGGGCACACTTGACACTCCATCCCTCCTCCCCGCAGAGGCAATCAATGCGTTCGGGGGTTCTCCAGGGCGCGTAACAGGGGGGAAGTTCATGAGCGGGGGTATCGATGTTTTTTTTGTTTCTGACTTCGGTCCCCAAAATCAAATGCAGTAAACCCACAGACGCAGTCAATGCGTTTGTGGGTTCTCCCGGGCGCGTAACAGGGGGAAGTTCATGAGCGGGGGTATCGATGTTTTTTGTTTCTGACTTCGGCCCCCAGACTCGAGTGCAGCAAAGCCTCTAAGACCATGAGGTTCAGACGAAGTCTGAGAATACCAGTTTACTGCATTGAGACATTTTTTGCACGCTGCAGGATTTGATCCCTCATCATGCTTGTACACCCTTAACCGAACTCATTCATGTCCTTTTTTTTTTCTTTTTTTTTTTTGGAACACATGACACATAATTGGAAGGAAATTTAAATGCTTCCACTGAATATTCACCGCACAGCACAGGAGGCAAGCTTCCAAAGAATTTGCCCACTTGGATGCCCAGCCACACTCATGAATGTGTGACGTCCACAGATAAAAGATTGATTAAAGTAATCTTCGAGATCTCAATTGTGACGGCTGCACCTACTTCTCACCCCCAACCAAAAGAGCCTCCCCCTGTTCTTAACAAAAACAACGTGCGAAAGTGGGCTTCCCCTTTCTTCCCTCTTTGTCCCGCCAGGGCCTACAAGTGCCAAAAGACCACAAGTGGACAAGAAAAAACTCACTGAATGGTCTAAGCTACGAGCCATAATGCTACAGCTCTATGGCCTGGGTTCAAAGCCCGGCTGTCGACCATTGCAAACACCAAATCGCCAGTCCTTCAGGTCCTGGGATCGAATCCCAGTGCCAGCAGTTTGTCGAAAAGAGCACGAGACTGGGTTGCGTGGCCAACATGTGAATCGCAGTTACTGAAGATTTGAAACCTGAGGTCCTGAGGCAAAAATGCCTACTAAATTATCAACTAACATGCACTTCGGGACGGGGGGAAAAAAAAAGCCTACCTGCTGAGGGAAAGTCATATTCTATTCCTGGTCATGATTGGAGCTTTAGTACTTACCATGCATAAAAAGTTACTCGAGTGAAAAGACACACAGAAGATTAGGGAACATGTTTCTCAAGTAACAAAATCTGATACATTTTCAGAAGACTGAAAAAAAACAAAAAAACGACAATAAAAAGCAATGTGGGTAGACAAATAAAATCTCTCCACTTGGCGGAAACGAAAGTCTCTAGCAGCTCAGTGGTTAGAGGTTGTGCGCCAAAGAAAAGAAAGAAGCAGCTTCCCTGCTGTGCCCATACCGATCAAATTGCACTGTCAACGACTCTCAGGCTGTCTACATACCTTCTGCTGCGCCCGCGTAAGCGCTTCCATTTCCAAGCACGAGCCACATGATCAGAGGAATGCACTTTTTTTAATCAGGTTCTTGGGCATGCGCGCCCTCTTGACTCTGTAACAACCCGCCCGGCCACCAGCACCTACCAGACTGGCATTTCAAGGGTGAATGGGTGACTTGTCTGGCATGCAATTAAGGATGGAGATCAAGCCACCATTACTCGCCCCAGGCAAATCGAGCAACCTGTAAATGTATATTTGGGAGAGTTTCCAAGGTGCAGGGCTACCGGACCACAATAGATGACGCCAGCAGCCAAGAAGTAGAAGAAAAAGGGCGTCCATGCCGGTTCATTTCGTTTTGGGTGTGCAGCGCTAGGGAGGCTCGTAAAAAAAAGCAGCCCCAGATGAAACAGTGGTTTAAACGACCACTACCTCCAAGCCTCTTTTTGCCGAGGTGGAGGATTCTCCTGCAAACCAAGCTTTGCCGAAGCGCCACCGCATCATTCTTTTGCTCGCTTTTGGCTGACGCCGCCAACCTTTTGGTCCCGTAGCGCCCGGCCTCCAAAGAACCTGGAAAATGTTACATTTTCACTTCCTGAAGTTGCCTGGGAAAGGTAGTGGTGGTTAAACCAGAGAGACTCACTCCATCCAATGAACCGTATCGTTGTCCCAATGTGAACACTGGCAGAAGTGCCATTTTCCCAGAGTTCTCAGAGATCCAAAAAGCCTGGATCTGGGCTGCTGTCTGATGCATGACTGGTCCCTATTAACCTCCTCAGGGTCGCACGGATACAACAGATAGACAACCACTGTTAACGCCATTCGACGATGCCCGTGCGTGTGTTTTTAATGGGCAGCAGGCGGTGGATGGATGGTCTTTTACCCACAGACTCGCAGAGATATAACTGCAAAGCTGCTCATGGTTTCATCACTTACTTTCCGGCCAACTAGTCAGCTCATTCGGTTAGCCATTCTTTTCCTCTCCTGGTCCTCTTATTCACCTCTTCCGTGCACGCACTCAGATCTATCACCACCATGCTGGATCTCCTTCTCTTGCAACTGGCTCGCTCTGGTGCCTAATATGCTCTTCTTCAGTTCTCAGTTCCTACCTTTCAACCACATACCTCCCCTACCGTCTTCACCCGAATCGCCGTATTAGGTGCAATTTTCAGTCCAGACACAGCTATAATGACCGGGCGTTCTATTCGGGTGAAGACGGTAGACTGTCCCTCTGCAGCATTTCCTCATCATCCATTTCTCAATTCCGTCTTTCACTTCGCATATTCCAGTATGCTCTGTGAATAGCATTGGTAGACATCCACACACACAGAACAGTACCACATACGACTGCACCCATCAAAGATACTTGTAAGAGTGGCAACTGTAAACCACCACACAAGCAGAAAACTACCTCACAATATTTTACCCTGCATTGCACCCATCAAAATACTGATAAGGGTCATAAACTTAAACCACCAGTACCCTGCCCAGCTACCCCTGAGTTAGGGGTCATAAGGTTCATAACCTTAAATCACCAGTACCCTGCCCAGCTACAAAATGTGCCGGTCGTTAACACGGTGCCACGGAAAGGCTCGGCCTACTGGACCAAAAAGGATGGCAGGGCCAGGTAGGCCCCCGCCCATGACACTTTGAAACTCTAGCGACGGGCAAAGTCGAGCACCGGATGGAGGAGGCTCCGAGGTACTTAGGGAAGAGAAGGTGGGGGGGGGGGGGGGGGGGGGGGGGAGGGGGAGGGGGGGGGGGGGTCCGCCCCCCCGAACAAGAAGGTGGGGGGGGGGGGGGGGGGGGGGGGGGGGTGGGGGGGGGGGGGGGGGGGGGGGGGGGGGGGGGGGGGGGTGGTAAACAAAGACCGCAGAACAAAACCAAAAGCTTCTGAGTCTTCTGATGTGCACACAATGACATCGTGCTGCTGCAACTAAATGGAGGGCTTGGACAATGAAGCAGACAAAGCCCAAGATTCAACTACCGCAGATCATGAAAAACTGACCTCCGATCTTCGTTGTCTTCATTATATCTATGGTCCGTATCTCGTTATCGATGCTTGTCCAATCCCCGCCACAGCAGATCGGCGCTGTCAGGACACGAGCTGTCCCCATTTCCCACCAATTCGTAAATGCGCCTTGCTCCACTACTCAACATTCAACACGTACCTGGACTGTTTATGGACCGGATACGTTTGGACCGATCGAACATTTTGAATGCTGTCTCTTATACACATCTAGATGTGTATAAGAGACAGGTCCGAAGCAGACGACTTGCCATCCTGCATCTGCCTCGTGGATGAACGGTAACAGAGTACTCTGGAGACAACTGCTGACATGTTCCAGGCAGGTACAGGGACATGGCAACATGTCTCTGGACTGCTTATGGACCACATAAGTTCGAGTAACGCAGTACTCTACAGACGTACCTACCGATAAACACGGCAGGAGTTCAAAATTTGAATCCTGACGCATACAATTGTGCTACGGAATTACCCACACACAGTTAAGAATGAAATAGAAAAAAAAAGAGAAAACAAAAAGAAAAATGAATTAGGAAAAGAAAAACAAAAACCCACCATTCCACCACACTGTCGGCAGCTCACTGTTGGTGCAGACAGCGGTGCTTCGACCTCTGGAGGCAACTGCTCAAACTCCAACCCATATCTGCAAAACTCGTCCGCCAGAAACAATAAGCCCCTTTTTAAGTAATTGCACAGGAGGTGTCAGAGGGGAAAAAGGAGTTTGACTGTTTGACAAGAACATATATAATATTATAATTTATAATCAAATTTATATTATCAAATTTCCGGCGTTAACTTCGACATTATCAACTTATTATGATCATATTTTCATGGTTTTCAGAGCCGGTATCCGCGGGACTTCTGAGTTACTCAAGCCTGAAGTGTCTTCTGGTTATATCTGTTTTTTCCTCGTCCTTCCTCTCTGTCTCCCTGAGAACCCTCTGTTCCTGCTTTGAACAGCTCTCCCTTTTCAGGCTGTGGGCCGCAGTCTGCCTCTCTTCGACAGTCGCGACCATAATGCAACGCTAATACACTATCACCAGATCACGTACGTATAAACTAAGGGTATAGTCACACTGGGCCCTCGGAATCGCAGAATCGCAAAATGAGCGGCGACATCGAGTCCTCCTTCAGGCCGCTGATTTTGTGATTCTACGCTTTTGCGTGCCCAGAGTGAGTGTGCCCTAAAAGAACACACTTTGTCTTTTTGCGCAAGACTGACTATTATGTATATAACATAAACTAAAAGAACGCACTTTGTGCGACAAACAAAGAAAATAGCAGACAGGATGAAAGGACACTGAAAGCATTCTTTTCGATCTTGTTGTGCGGATCTTTCTTTCTTTCGGAACCATTTTGCATGGTTTCACTTTTGTTTCTTTTTTTCGCTCTTCCTCTTCCTTTACTGGGCCTCTCAAGTACAATGCTCGCTGCGTTGACGTAGTTGAGTGCGCGCTGCCTGCCTGCATGATGCCCACTTGCACGCTGTGAAAAAGAGGCAGAGGAAAGGGGAAGGAGATAATAGAGTGAGGAGAGATGGAAAATGGAAGACAAAGGGAAAGTAAAACATGTTGGAATAGAGATGAGAACTCAAGGAAGGATCAGAGAAGACTCAGGAGTTAGTCCCTCCTTAATATATTGTCACATACGTAAAACATGTTGGAATAGAGATGAGAACTCAAGGAAGGATCAGAGAAGACTCAGGAGTTAGTCCCTCCTTAATATATTGTCACATACGTATCAACCAAAAGAGCGCACTTTGCAAAACAAAAGAAGAAAATAGCACACAAGACGAAGCACACTGAAATCGTTCTTTTTTTCCTTTTGCTGTGCAGTTCTTTATATAACCATAATATAATATGTAGACCGTAGAGATGCTGTCAAAAAAGGGAAGAAAGGACAAGAAACAGGGGGCCATGACAGACTGTTTCATCGGAGTTTCGCCAACCCATCAGGAGGCTGAACCCCCTACAGTCTAAAGAGTCCCTAACTGCCGATAATGTAAGTGACGATCCACCTTAACCCCGGTTATGGCTAAGCATCAACGACTGCCCCACAACTGATACCCTGAGGTCGACACCAACCACCACCCTCATGGGTGCCTGTATATTGTCGCATATCATCAACTAAAAGAGTGCACTTTGTGAAACAAACGATGCAAATATACAAGACAAACATGAAGAGCGCAATGAAACCGTTCTTTTGGCTGTTCCTATGCAGGTCTTCCTTTTCTTTCCTCACTGTTGCTTTCATAGATTACTTCGTCTTTTAGCTCCCCCTTTACTGTGCCTCTCGCATATAAGGCTCGGCACGCTGATGAGACTGAGCGCAAGCTGCCCGCATCCCCGTGTGGCACAACGGCCTACTTGTACGCTGTGTAAAAGAGGCAGAGTAAAGGAAGAGGGGATGAACAGAGAGAGAAGATGGAAAGAAGACAAAGGGAGAGTATGAAGTGTGGAAAGAAGATGAAAGCATATGAAAGGAGAAGGCTCAGGAATCAGTCTGTCCTTGATGACAGAGAGGATGCTTCAAAATGCATGAGGTGGCAGGGTACAAGGAGTAATCCTAAGGGTTCAGCCTGCTGATCAGTCAGTGAAGCTCAGAGAAAACAGTCTGTCACAGCCCCCCATTGCTTGACCTTCTGTCCCTTCCTGCCTACGGTTCACCGGGCAGTCCTCTATGACTACAATATATTCACCGGGCAGTTCTACATGACTATACATATATATCATCAAACGGGGTGTATATATATTGTCACATAACTATGAAATAAAAGAGCGCACTTTGTGAAACAAAAGGCAAGGATTTAACAAAAAAAAAAAAAAACATGAGGGACACTGAAACCGTTTGTTTTTATCATTCTTCAACTCCCCCTTCAGTATGCCTCTCACGTACAAGGCTCACCACGTTGATGAAATTGAGCGCGAGCTGCCCGCATCTCCGTGTGCCATAACGACCCACTTGAACGCTGTGAGAAAGAGGCAGAGTAAAGGGGAAGGTGATAAGTACAGGGAAGAGAGATGAAGAAAAGACGAACAAAGAACCAAAAGGGAAAGTAAGGGAAAGTACGAAATGTGGAATGTAGATAAAGGCAAAGGAGAGGATAAGAAAAGCTCAAGAGTGAGTCTGTCCTTGA
>BFEA01000704.1:284373-301923 GCA_003427395.1 Chara braunii | reverse complement strand
CTGTCTCTTATACACATCTAGATGTGTATAAGAGACAGTAGTGGGATAGGGGGTGCGCTAGAGTATTGACGTGAGGGATGGATGGGAGGTGGTCTCATATTCCAGGACACCCACGGCCTACTGCTTCAGGTGATCACTGTGTACTCGGTGACTGGCCTCTACAACACCATGGACTCAAAAAAAAAAAAAAAAAAAAAAAAAAAAAAAAAAAAAAAAAAAAAAAAAAAAAAAAAAAAAAAAAAAAAAAAAATCCTCCATATACTTTCCAAAACCAAATCCTTAAAGCTTCAGAGCAATAACCCCACTCTGTCTAGGGAAAAATAAATTTGTCTGTCTATTAATCAAAAAGTTTCCAGACAGGGGGGGCCGCGAGAAAACATGCGCTAACAAAGTGGCGATAGCGGCGGTGGCGGCGCCCGGTCGTCGACAGCGGCTGAGTAGAATGCAATGGTGGGGCATGTAGACGCTGATCCTTTCCACGAGGCGGCTACCCTGCCAAGCACCATAGCTGTGTGAGAGCTATGGCGACAGTGCCCTGGCGTAGCCTAGCCCTTGAGTGGATAGGGAGTGCCTCAGACTCTTATTCCAAGGCATTCTAGCAGCTCCGTATCTGACCTCCATACCAACCTTCATACATGACAGGATCTCGACACCAGAGGAGCCGTCCTCCCCTCAAGCCTTTTGCTGGAAAGGGGGGGCTCATTTCTCACCATCCAAAGGCCATACGTTGTACTTTCATGATATGACATCTCGACTGCCTTGGTCAATAGGAGAAGCTTGGAAGGCGGAGCGGCGCATCTGGACGCAGTGGGAGAGTGTGCGGCTGCGGTGGCAGCGCTTCGGCATGTCCAATGGCTTCAGTTCTACACATCTTGTTGCATGTAGGCATAGTTTAGGTTAGTTTAGGTTAGTTTCGGTATTTCAGCAGGTCATTCGTTCGCACATCTAGTCGAGTGATTGCCTCAATGCCGAGGTACTCGATTGAAACTGCATGTCTGTCTCTTTCACACCCTATGTGCATTTACGTCATGTTCCGTTTGTGATCCCTTCCTTTTCTCACCTAATTCGATTCCTTCTATGGGCTTAATTTCAATCTCGACTCTTTTGCTCATATTTTAGGGTAGGATTGTTCCTTGGTATAAGTCATTGTTGGCTAAAATTTTAGCTCTCACTGAACCTGGTTGTATCTGTGGTCATATTCAGTTAAAAAGTCGAGAACATACTCTCCATTTTTATCTGTTTTTTAGGTTAGTCTATCGTATTTTAGTGTATTGTATTTCTTTGATCGCTTAGTGTTTTTTTTTTTTTTTTTTTTTTGAAAAACTTCGATCTATTCGTGGGGAGCAGCACGTGATGGGAACCGGGATCGCTTAGTTGTCTTTTCTTTTTTTTTGTGGCAACAACTCGAGTGAATGCTAGGGGTGCTGATAAGAGCAGACACCACTAACATGCTCGGGGAGGCTCCATCTATTGGTGGGGAGCAGCACCTGCTGGAAATCGGGTCCAGCGTCCCTCAACAATTATAACCAGGTGTTCTGTAAACCACCCAAATTCATATAAATATGCCACGTGTCCATCGAAGCAACACGCTGGCACACTCTATCAACTGATGAGCAACATTGATTGCCCTCAACGGAGGGGATTAACTGCTCATCGTGGTTAAAGCAGAATTCCTATTCCGAAACCCTCATCGTCCAGTTAACAAAACGTTCCCAGCACCATGAAAGGGAGAGGTAATCAGAATAGGAAGTCAGATCAACTTATTATGGCTAATTCCGAAATCATCACGAAATTATCTCTCAGTGCTTATCCAAAAATTGCCATATCCCCCCACGATCCTCACTTGATTCCCTTGAGAAGTGAAATTCTTATTGTCTCTGTTCTAGCGTAGGGGTTGCTCTTAGTGTTTCGTTTTTAGAAACACATATTGTTGCAGCACTTTTGGATTGAGAGAGAGGGATAATTGTTATCAGCGGTGTATGGGAGTAAATTTGTGATTTCTTCTCCCTGTCTGTTTTAGGTATTTTTGCCTTCTGACAAGTTGGTTTTCTTTGTAGTCATTATAAGAGTAGTCAACACGAAGGAGCAGTGGGAACACCAATGGTTGGACGATATGAGAGACCCTGTGAAGAGCAAACTAGAGTTGTATCCATTGGGTGCGTAGTGGGAAACCTGTCTTGGCAACAAAGGCTCTTTACAGTGATCTGGAAGAGATGATGAGAGGGTATCCCTACAACTTATTCTTCCTCCCAGCTCCGGGTCCTCGATTTCTAAAGAGTAGATTTATTGGTCCGGTTTGTTGGGGAGCCACACTTCAAGTGTTGTAGTGTTGTAGTCTGTGGGGTTGTTAAAGTTTTTGGGAAACATAATGCAGGTCTTCCACTTAGCAAGAATACGAACTGTCACGTGACATTTTGATTACCGACAGGGACACTATGGGGGGAGTGTGAGTGTCATCATCAGTGGTGGGAGCGTTAGTCGATTGTAGTCATTATAAGAGTAGTTAGCACGAAGAAGCAGTGGGAACACCAATGGTTGGACGAAATGAGAGACCCGGTGAAGATCAAACTAGAGTTGTATCCATTGGGTGCGTGGTGGGAAACCCATCTAGGCAACAAAGGCTCTTTACAGTGTGATTGGACAGTGATGATGGGAGGGCAACCCAACAGCTTATTCTTCTTGCCCAACTCCTGGTCTTTGAGCCTATAGGTAGTTTTAGTTTCTAACGGCTCAGCCGTTTACTTGAATCCTGGTGGAAAGTAATATTGTCGATTTAGGTATCTTAGCATAATGATTCGATAGTAGTTTAATATCGATGAGCCCAGGGTTGCCGACGTTCGGGACGGGCCGAACGCCCGAACCCGAACCCGAACGCCCGAATGTACGGGACCCCTTCAGAAGGCATTCGGCCGTTCGGGCCGAACGCAGACCAAAAACAAAACAAAACAAAACAAAACAAAACAAAACAAAACAAAACAAAATAAAACAAAACAAAACAAAACAAAGTTTTCCAAAACTTCCGGAAAAAACATATGTTATGGAGAAAAATAAAGTAAACAACATTTGCCTGGGCACTACATCCAAATTCGTTACCAAATTTGAATTAAAAATCAAATACAAAAAATAAACACTATGATAAAAATAAAATAAAATAAAAAGAGAATTAAAATGAGTGAGTGTGCCAGCACCTTTTCGAGACCGCCATCTTTGCCGATTTTTTATTATGTTTTCGCATTGGCAAATGCCCTGAAAATTTTCAGATATGTAGTTCACATAATCAATAACTCATTAAAAAAAATCCAAAAAATAATAAAATATTTTAGGCCCCGAAATAAAGTGAAAACAAAAAGTTAAAAGTGAAAAAAAACAAAATAGTGAGTGGGCGAGCACGTTTTGATACCCCCATCTTTGACGATTTTTAATGTTTTTTTTGGCTTAGCAGAATGACTTCAAAATTTATAGGCATATAGGTTACATCATAGAGAACTCACAAAAAAAAATCAGAAAAAAAAACTTAGTTTTAGGCCCCAAAAAGATTTTTGGCGGGGGCCGAACTTGGAGGTGTTCGGCCCCTGAACGGGACCCCGAACGTTCGGTCAGGTAACCCTGGATGAACCAAAAAAAAAAAAAACTGTTGATGAGGCCTCGATTCATTTTGGAATTGAAATGGAATGTGTTTTGGTTAAAAAAAAAAAAAAAAAATTCCAGACAGAGGTTCGGGCAGACCAAACATACTTCAGAGCAATGGACTTTAAAATTTCCATAGGCATATGGCGGTTTCAGCCAGTTGCTGATAGTTAACCTCATGTCCTGTGACACTGATGCCAGCCTGTTGTCCTTTGCCCATGTTCTAAAAAAAAAAAAAAAAAAAATTGTATCATTTTCTCTTACTTGACAATTGTCCGCTCCAGTCGCAGAGCATGTGGAGACGGATATTATTCTTGATCTGTGCCTGTTGCTGTTGTAGGGAAACAGACTCTCCTCTGAAGATCTTGGTGTTTCTGGATCTCCATATTTCTTGCACAATAACTCCCCTACAGACCAGCGCCATGTAGTTCCAACCCACTCTGTATTCTCTCATGTTATTAGGCAAGACCCCAAACATGATCCAATCATCCTCCGATGGCCAGGCTGAATTGACGTCCTTTGTCCAACAGTTTCTCCACCACCGCCAGACCTGTGCTGACTCCGGGCAGACCAACCAAAGGTGGGTGTTTAATTCCCAACCCCAGTCGCATCTAGCGCAGGTCATTGATACTTGCATAGTATGCATATCTCTGTTCACGAGCGAGGTGGCAGTAGGGACAATCATCAAGGATTGTTGCCACTGCAGACTGGCATCCCTCTGGGATGGCACGGTAAGCAGGGTCTGCCATAAAGCTCCCCAATTCGGCCCCTTAGTGTGAGGACCCTTAAATCTGCTGAAGTGTTCTTCAGCCAGCAGCACCGGCTTCTTCTGAATTTTTGCCTGCTGGGAGCGGACTCCCACCTTCGTCTTGTAAAGACACAGCGGTGTCGAATCCTTTTGTACCGTATTTTGCGTTGGAATTTCCCAACCTCTGATGCTAGGGTCAACCCTGAATTGTTCCCCCTTCCCCTGAAGCAAAAACTTTTTCGCTTTTTCTGAATCTGTTCAAAACTCAGAATGCCACACGATTTCCCTTCAAGTCCATCGATGGTATGTAGTAATCCAACTCTGTCACACGTGATTGAAAACAGTAGTGGGTCATGGCCCCTCCACAAGGATGACATGCATAAATAGAGATATGGTCCAAATTAAAAAAAAAAAAGAATAAAAAAATCAGGGTCTGTGGTCGTTGAGCCGAGAGACGGTTAGCAAAGGTTAGCATCTCCCTCGCTAAGGACGAAAATAGTCTATTTACCCTGGCCTATAGCCAGGCTGATTTAGGCTATCCACTGCAGGGGGCCTCCATTTACCCTGGCCTATGGCCAGGGACCAGGGCTATTAGCCTGTTCGGCCTGTGGGACCAGGCGGTTGGCCTGATCTTACAGGCCATGTGAATATTCAGTCCGGTCCAGTCCTGTACCACTGTCGGCACCAGTCCAGTCCAGTCTGTCCGCTGGGGTATACCCCAGATGCAATCTGTACTTTGGTCCTTTGGGACATCCGTTAAAATTGGAACGATACAGAGAAGATTAGCATGGCCCCTGCGCAAGGATGACACGCATGAATCGAGAAATGGTCCAATCTGTACTTTGGCTCTTTTTTTTTTTTTTTTTTTTTTTTTTTTTTTTTTTTTTATAAACAACTCGATCAGCTGCTAGGGGTGCTGGTAAGAGCAGACACCGCTAGCACCGTCGAGAAGGCTCCATCTATTGGTGGGAACATAACCTGCTGAAAATCGGGTCCAACGTCCCTGTGGAGTGCAATATAAGAAACAAGAGCTATGAAACAAAAGCAATGCAAGTATGAATTATCAGTATAGTTGAGGGGCCCGGAGACCAAGGGCCCATTCCTCCTTCAGATCTGTTCTAATTGTAGACTTCAACGAGATGTCACTCATAGTGTTATTATTATGACCCAGTATTGATGTTGTAACCTGTTGACTATCGAATATTATTGATTACTAATTATGTAGTCAATGCCATATGCTGATGTGTCTATGCCTGTATATGTGCCATAGGATGTTAACACATGCTATGTATAGGTGATGGCGTTGTCACATGTGTTTATTGTTCCATATCACAAAGTACTGTGTGTAATGTGGTTGAGAGTGTTCCTGAGTGTGTTCCTATGATACATGCATGTGTTAGTCCATTTGTCAGTGGACTAATTCTAGCCAACACAATTATGCTACCAATACATCCAAGTGTTACAACAGGTCTCCTAACCCTTCGACCCTTGAACCCTTAAACCCTTGAGCCCTGTTTACTGTCATCCGACCTATTGTCTGCTACTATCTGGTCTACATTCTTATTAGGTGCTATAACAATATGAGACTGGATGAGATTGGATGTCAGCTTAACTGTGTGGCACTGTCATGGCTGCACCCTGTTGCCCCCGTTCCAAAACCTGTCTGAAACTTCCCTCCCAGTCTCCCAATATTATCCAAGTGATCTGCGACTGTAGAGGGTATAGCCCAGGTCCTCATGCTCCATGGCCCTTCCTTACGCTGCCTATGGTTCCTTTTGCTGTTCCTCCATCGATGGGGTTATACTTGAAGCGTGGTTCGTCTTGAAAGGGTGGGAGTCCTTGCTTGGTTGGCAAGAAGGAGAGGGCGAGAGGGGGGGAAGTGGGGTGTGCGCAAAGGAAGGGCAGGGGCGACCAGGGGGTTCGTGGGGTCATGAGATCCGAAATACAGACCGCTAATTTGTAACAAGGATGAAGTTAGTTGGTTGGAAAGGGATATCAAAGTGGTTTCGTGGCAATCATTCCCATCGGGCCTCCGTTAATAGCCACTGTTTCCATCACAGCTGGTTGTCCGGGTCCAGTTCACGGCCTCTGTTCGTTATCCACCCATAACGTGCGGAAGTTGTGTGAGAGGTCGTTATGTTTGACTGCATCTAGTTCATTTGTCAGCATGTTTCGAAGCTCTTGCCAGGCTGCATGGGTATTGACCATTATTGTTTCCGCGATTGATGCTCGTGCTTCCATAAACCCGAACGTGTGCTGTTTGTGTTCATGTGCACACCTCATTCGCCAGGCTGCCATAAGCATTGGTAGGCGTGTGAACAGGTTGGACATATAGGGCATCAATTGGGCCATTTGTGGAGTTTTTTCCCCCAACAGAATTACTTTAATATCCCATGGAATATGTGTCCCTGTGAGGTAATGCCAAGCCGCGTCCCACCAGCTCCACAGTTGGGCCACCATTGGGCAGTCTAAAAGACAAGGTGACTCTTCTTTTAGGGGATCTGGTTCCTCCACAATAGCTACACAGCGGAGACAACTCTCCTCGGATTTCCAGGTCCGTTCTGGATGTGATCCAGTCGGCGGTAGGGAGGCATTTGTGGATGATCTGCCATTGTAGAGCTCTCAAATTGGTGGGTTGGATTCGTGAATATAAGGCCCAATTGAGACTATGTAGGTCCTCTCTTTTGAGGGGAGAGTCTTTGTCCCATCGTAACCCAATCTGGTCAGTTATGTGTGTTTTTGGTCGAGCAATCCTGTATCAATTTTTAACTGTGTATTGCCATAGGTGAAGAGGGGGGGGGGGGTAGTGGGGCGTGCGCAAAGGAAGGGCAGGGGCGACCAGGGGGTTCGTGGGGTCATGAGATCCGAAATACAGACCGCTAATTTGTAACAAGGATGAAGTTAGTCGGTTGGAAAGGGATATCAAAGTGGTTTCGTGACAATCGTTCCCATTGGGGCTCCGTTAATAGCCACTGTTTCCATCGCAGCTGGTTGTCCGGGTCCAGTTCACGGAGCCTCTGTTCGTTATTCACCCATAACGTGCGGAAGTTGTGTGAGAGGTCGTTACGTTTGACTGCATCCGGTTCATTTGTCAACATGTTTCGAAGCTCTTGCCAGGCTGCATGGGTACTGGTCGTTATTGTTTCCGCGATTGATGCTCGTGCTTCCATAAACCCGAACGTGTGTTGTTTGTGGTCATGTGCACACCTCATTCGTCAGGGCGCCATAAGCATTGGTAGGCATGTGATGGTGAACAGGTTGGACATATAGGGCATCCATTGAGCCATGTGTGGAGTCTTTTCCCCCAACAGGATTACTTTGATATCCCATCGAATATGTGTCCCTGTAAGGTAATGCCAAGCCGCGTCCCACCAGCTCCACAGTTGGGTCACCATTGGGCAGTCTAAAAGACAATGTTCCAAGGTGGCTCTTCTTTTGGGGGATCTAGTTCCTCTGCAGTAGCTACACAGCAGAGACAACTCTCCTCAGATTTCCAGGTCCGTTCTGGATGTGATCCAATTGGGGATCCGTGGATGATCTACCATTGCAGAACTCTCAGATTGGTGGGTTGGATCCTTGAATATGAGGCCCAATTGAGACTATGTAGCATAATGCAGGTCCTCTCTTTTGAGGGGAGAGTCTTTGTCCCATCGTAACCCAATCTGGTCAGTTATGTGTGTTTTTTGTCGAGCAATCCTGTATCCATTTTTAACCGTGTATTGCCATAGGTGAAGAGAACATCTCCCTGTCTGGTTCCATTCCCACTCCTGGAGGTCAAACGACAGTTGGCTGAGAGGGGTCGCCGACTTATAGGCGTACAGTCCGTCTTCCCTGTCATTAAGGACCCGAACTCTTATGAGCCACTGACGATCCAGGTTGTCATCTATGAGCAATTTGAACCACCTTTGTCCCGGGAGACGAGGAGCAGAGGCCTGGACTTGAAGTGACGCTGTGTGATCGTGTACCTTGTCCATGTTGAACAATACCATAGGGATCAGCCCATCTTCGGGCGTGACAACCCAGTCTCCTTATCTAATCCTTGGACCTCTTCTCAATTCTGATATCCAAGTCAGTGGGATGGCTTCCTGCAGTTCTTGCAGACCTTCACGAAGATTTCTGATATGGGTCACTCGCGAGCGAAGTTCCTGTTCGGTATGCCAAGAGTTCGTTTGGACATTTCATAAGTCAGCAATTGTGTGCACTCCCTTTTTCACCCACGTCATCTATTTTGAGTGAGTGTAGAGTGGGAAGGGGTGGCCTGTTTGGTCAAGGAGATTTGGGTTACCAAAGGGGGGCTGCCTCCATATCCCTTCCCATCTTAATGCAGGCATTTTTTGTGTTGGCGCCCTTTCCCTCCAGAGTCGTAAAAGCGTGGTCCATAGGGAGTCTGTTCTAAGGTCCCATTTGACTGATGATGCTGGTGTGTCCTCTGATCGAGTGCGGGGTGGAGTTGGGATCGTCTAATATTTATTACTTAACCACTGTAGTGGGTGTACCTTCGTACCTCCATTGGACTGTGGGGCCAGGGTCTAAATTTGGATGAGGGCATATGGTGCCCATGGGATGTCATTGCCAATCAGTAGTCTTATCAGAAATTTGAAAAGCAATGTCTTTATCTCATTCTCTGGGTCGACAATTCCGAGACCTCCTTTGATGCGCGGTTGGATGACGACTTCCCAAGCCACTCTTCGGATGCATTTGATATGCTCATGATTACCTCGCCATAGGTTAGATGATGCAGTCTGTTGCAGTCTTCTTATCTGAGTTTTGGTGAGCTGCCAAAAGGCCACTTTGTACCAAATTGTCGCAAAGATAGCATTGTTTATTGCGAGGGCACGACCCATAAGTGATGTGTGCGTTGATTTCCATGCATTCATGCATTGTATTGCAAGGTCTACCAATCTATCGCCGTGGTCGTGCGGTGGGCTTGTTCTTGTTAGGTTGATCCCCAACACTCTTATGGTAGTTTCCTTTGATTTCCAATCGACTCTCGGAGTATCTGGTGGAGGGTTATTGTCGTTTTTGGTTAGCCACCAACCTTTAGTTTTTGTTCCCCAGTTGACTTTCATGTCCGCCTTCACTTCAAAAAGGTGAATCGTCCCTGCAAGCGCCCTCATACTTTTTGCGATAGCTCTAAAAATAACAGTGAGGTCATCTGCGAAGATGGGTGTGATTGGGATGAGGTGGGAAGGTATTTCCTGTACCTCGATTCTTTTAATTGTCGGGTTTGCTCGGATCATTGCGGCCAGTGCTTCCATGATAAAAACAAAAAACATTGGTGCAATGGGATCTCCCTGTCTCACTGATCTCTGTAAGCGTATCGGGGGTGCAAGGTGCCCATTCATCATCATATTGGTGGAGGCTGTTTTGTGGAAAATATTTACCCATTTTATGGGCCCAAAATTCATTCTGTTTAGGCACATCTGAAGAAAATCCCAATCGACATGATCGTATGTTTTTTCAAAATCAATGAAGAGTATGACTACATCTACCTGTCGTTGTCTAGCATATCTGATAGTCTCATTCACAAGTAAGATGTTGTCTTGAATGTTTTTGAGGGGCATGAAGCCTGACTGGTTTGGGTGGATGAGGTGTGAGAGAGTTGGAAAGAGTCTGCTAGCCCACACTTTTGCCACAATTTTATACGGGACAGGTAGCAGAGTAATAGGTCTGTAGTAACGGATATCTTCCTTGTTCCCCTTCTTGTATATAAGTGTTGTGACCCCTTGACCAATCATATCCCAAAAGGTCTCTTCTTGAAGACTGCATTAACGTATTGGCAAAATTCATCCTGGAATATGTCCCAGAATTGAAGCCAGAACTCATTTGGGAAAGAGTCTAGGCCCGGTGTTTTTCTCGTCCTCCATGTCCCGTAGGGCCTGTAAGAAATCCTATTGCGTGATCTGTGTCTCCATTGCTTCTCGTTGTTGTGTTGAGAGCATTGATGGGAGAGCATTGATGGGAGAGCATTGAGGAGAATGTCACAGGCCCCTTGCCAGTCATGGGGTGGTCTCTGTCTACCTTCAAATGCAAAGCGACTTTGATAGTATGATGAGGCATATTCGACGATTTTGTAAGTGTTAGCTGCCGTTGGCTGGTTATTGTCAAATGGGTGTCTCAGGGATGGGACTGTGTTCTGTTTGGTTTTAGCCTTCGCTTTCCAGAAGAACGTCTTGGTCATCATCCCATTAGCTGCATTTTTTGTGATCCGGGCTTGTATCCTCTATTTTTGTGTCTGATTATCGTAATATTGAACTCGTGCTCTTTGTAGTGCATTGTAGGTTTCTATGTCCATTGGGTGCCATTGGGGGTGAGCAGAGGCGGTATGGGTAATGGTCCTGAGTGTTGGTCACACTGAGGTAGGATAGTGGGATAGGGGGTGCGCTAGGAGTATTGACGCGAGGATGGATGGGAGGTAGCCTGTCTCTTATACACATCTAGATGTGTATAAGAGACAGGGGGTGCACTAGGAGTATTGATGTGAGGATGGGATGGGAGGTGGTCTCATATTCCAGGACACCCACGGCCTACTGCTCCAGGTGATCACTGTGTACTCGGTGACTGGCCTCTCCTACAGGCTTCATTCCCCAGGCGACGATGAACGTGCGAGGAGTAGGGAGTAGATATGCAGACTTTTACAAGTTTATAGAGTCTTCTGATCTGTCTCTTATACACATCTAGATGTGTATAAGAGACAGCACTTGGGGGGACTAACGACATATCCTTTTTTTTGTTTTAGACAGGGAAAATAATAATAATAATAAAAAAAATCCAGCGGCCTAGCTCAAGTGGTCAGGCATGCAAGTGGCATTCAGGAGGTTGTGGGTTCAACCCCCATGGCCGCCTGTGGCACACTCGGTGCCAACCAACTGAGATAGTCAGCTGGATCCTCCCAGTCGATATCAGTAAGGTCTTTAACCAACACGGGTATGAGTGCATGTGTGAGTTGGTTGAGTGTGGTGTGTGTGGTGTGGGGGGGAGTGTTGGCTTTAGACACTACTGTTACTCGACGGGGGTGGGGGAAGATGAAAAGGGAGACACAATTACTGGCAAATGCTTGGTCCTTGTGTTAGCCAGGCCCCCACCGGCGGCCCCAACCCTTCACCCTAAACGCTAGGACAAAGGGGCAAACAAGCCTTTACCTCCCTCCACCGAGAGAGGTAACCTCCCTTCACCCAAAAGAGGTAGAAAGCTATGCTTGCAGGGGTCTCCTGTATAGCCTTCGGAGCAGTGGTAGGTCGTGAAAGGAAAAAGATATGTTCCATGATGACATGGCGGAACGCCAGTTAAAAATATGTGACGTGATAGAAAATATATATAAGATGGTGTTCGCCGGCGGGTAAGCACGTAGATGGCGAGCCTAGGCCGAACAGAGGGGCTGCACAAAGGTCGCTTTCTTTATTAGGTCAACCACATTTTTTTTTAGAAAATATAAAAAAACGTTTTTCTACAGTTTACCAATTTTGTAGCTGTCCCCCAATGAGGAGAAGGCAAAAAAAAAAAAAATTCAGCGGCCTAGCTCAGTTGGTAAGCCACGCAAGTGGCATTCAGGAGGTCTTGGGTTCAATCCCCATTAGCCTCATGCACCTTCCTGGGCAATCTTGGCGCCTGCCATCTAGAGATATGTCGTTGGTCCCCCCCAGTGGCATTGAGCAGAGACTGCTGATGTTCATAGGGGGAGGGGACCAGAGGGGAGGCACAGTGACTGGCCCATCAAAGCAACTCGGTCCTGATGCTACCAGCTGACCCCTGGCCGGTATCGCCCACCTGCTGTAGCAGGTATCGCACCTGCTGGTGGGTGCAGCTCTCGCATGTTCCCTCGTTGGACGTGGGTGCAGCTCCCGCATGTTCCCTCGTTGGAGCCTTGAGCACGGATGTGGCTGCTACGGGGTTCCCCGTAATACTATAATGACAATAAAAAAAGTCTGAAAGGCTGTCCTGTCCAGATTTGACAGGTAATTGAATTGGTTGGGCTTAAGGAATTAGCCTTTTAAATAATAATAATAAAAAAAAAAAAAAAAAACAACAACAACAACCAACTGCATATCTCTAGGTGGAGGGCGCCAAGCTTGCCCAGGAAGGTACATGAGGTCAATGGGGATTGAACCCAAGACCTCCTGGATGCCACTTGCTTGCCTTACCAACTGAGCTAGACTGCTGTATAGGCGACTTCTCTGCCTGCCACATCCAACTTGGCACCGACCGAATTCAAATTTCCGAAAGGGCGTTGTTGACGTCCCCCTAAGGTAAGCCAAAGACTCATAATGAATGGATCTCCCAACCAGCTCAGTCCAAATTGGAAATGTGGAAGAACAAATATACCTTAATTTTTGGTCGATCAATGATAATTAACAATATAATCCTAGCATCTATTTGGTATAAATCAGCGATCTGGGCTTTGGATGAAGTTTCCCTCAAATCTCTTCAACGACAATTAACTGCCTTTTTATGGAGAGGTAATCATGAATACAATAGTGTTATCAGCAGGGTAGCATGACAGTCTATTATTCACCCAAAAGTAAGGGGGGGGGGGGGGGGGGGGTTATGGATCCTCTAACCCAGTCCAAGGCACTTTCAATCCAATGGATTCAACGCTTATTATTTAACCCCCAAACCCCATGGGCCCCTTTGGCCTTGGAGCAAATCAATCGCCTAGCCCCCTCCATGTCTGAGGAAATTGACCCTCTGACATGGTTGAAAAATCGATCTTGGATAATCCCAAGGGGGATTTCTAAGCCTGTAATAACATCCACAGTTTCCAATAGGCAGGCTGTCAGGCTGTCAGGCAAGATTTGAAAAATGATCAATTTTGGGTGACCATGTTGAAAACCTGGAGGAAACTCCCCCTAACAGACAAACTCTTGCCAAGAAGGTGGAAGGAAGTCTGTCAACAACCTTTATTCGATAACAGGTGGATTTGCAACTCCCAAGGATATGTTCTTCACTGTATGCACTCTCCTTGGAAATGATGGATCAATAATGAAATCATGAGGATTAATGATATATGGGATATGAACACCAATGATTGGATAGACCCATCTAATTTACGGAGGTGACTACAGTATTGTCACCATTCGGCGGAATCACTAAAAAAGATAAAAGATCTCATCCCTCTTGAATGGATATGTATTCTCAGAGGAGGCCCCAAATTAATGATAAATGACTGGGTAGCATTCAAGTCTCAACCCAGTCAATTGGCAGAATTCTTGATCGTGGGCAAATCGGGGATTTTCTCCTACAGTTTTTTTCCTTGTCATCTAACAATGCCGTTGTTCCGATGAGTCAAGGGGAAACTCGATGGGTCCAAGCCCACCAGATTTTCAGAATAAGAGTAATCAAGAGTAAAGATTCTTGGCTAGCCTTCAAACCAGACTGCCCTATTTCTAAACTACATCTAGACCCGGCCAATTGGGTATGGAGTTCAGAAATAAGAGTAGGTAGACATTATAGATCATACAAGAGATCTATTCATCTGTTGAAAGTCAAATCACCTTATCGAATGATGCGTCCGAAAATCAATTTAGAAGACAAAGTATCAGCCAGATGGATGAAACACCTCAACATAAGTAAAGAAGATCTGAGGTCGGTCAAGTGGTTTAAAACAGTCAAAAATAAACCATCCAAAATTGCTTCCTTTCAATGGCAAATTGAGCACAGGTGTCTCCCAACAAATGACTGACTAATTGACAAATCCTCTCTAGAACAGAAAGGAATAGCATCAAGATGGTGTAAATTTTGCAGATCAGCCTTTTCGAGCAGAACAATTCTTGAAACTATAGAACACATCTTTATGCAGTGTCCGGGCTCCATCTGGCTATGGAGGTGGTGGGACCGCATCTGGTCACAACTAGTCTCACGTATTCCATGGCCATGGGGGCGGAAAGTTGTTCTTCTAGAGACATGGATCCCCAAGCTAGAATCAATGGAAAATCAGGAGGAATTTATAGTCAATTTTTTCGGTATAGGGCGAAGAGCTGTAATGTGGGCCATCTGGATGAGAAGATGTACTTACGAATGGGAAGGAGCCAGGCTAGATGGGCCAGACTTCGCAGAGACTATTAAACAACAAATTGAAACAGACATCCTAACAAAATGGGCTCAAACAAAGGAAAAAGTTAATTTTTAATCCAAAAAATCAGAAATCCAATCACATTTTCGAAAATTCAGTTGTAACTGGCTGGGCGGAAACGAGGGAGGGAGATTGGGAAAAGTCATATGGAATGGGGCAATGGGTGGTGATGATGTTGAGATTAAAAGGGATTACAAATTGGAATTTGGTGACTGGACTACTATTGATGCTGCAGTGCCTATGCGCCCTCTATCAGAATTCCCAGATCCCTTCCCCACCCCAGCATCAGCCCTTGTTCCTAGACAAAGGTGCTATTTCCATTTTGGGTCCCTACGGAATTTCCACCACATTTCAAAAATTAGCGAAGCAAATAAGTACACTTCAAAGTGGCTTTGTGTACCATTATGCTTTTGTTATGTTAATCGGGTTAACCATATTTATTACCATCATAGGTCTTTGGGACTTTATTTCATTTTGGGTAGATAATCGATTGTATTTTATTTACTTATTGAGTCTTCTATTTATTCATCTCGAAAGAGACGTAAGAACCAACTAAAAACTCCTATATCCTGGTATGGAATATAGAAGGAATTCTCAGCAGATCTCACAGCTTGTGCTAATAGGTATATCTGGCACCCTGAGAAAAGGGTGAAGAGGCAGTGTCTTTTCCCTGAGTCAAAAAAGTGGAAGAGGTTTTTTCCAATGGCCGTGGCCAAATGGTCCTTTTTTCCAATCTCACGTTTTTTCGGATATCTATGTATTCTTTTGTATTTTCAATGGGACGCTGGACCCGATTTCCAGCAGGTGAAGCTCCCCACCAACTGCCGTCAGCCTTTCCCTCCCCGGCAGTTCAGCTTGCCATAATAGCCCAGATAAGACGTGGCACCCCCCCCTCCTCCTCCTGACCACGCCCCCCACCCCCACTGCCTGACAACCCCCCGCCCTCCTCCTGACACGTTTCCCCCTGCACTTCCTCCACTTCCTCTACGTCCTCGGACTCCTCCCATCGCACCTTCCCTGCTCCCTCTTCATCTCCGTCACGTTCCCTCCTCCTCCTCTACTCCCACCTTCCCGCTACCGTCTCCATCGCCTTCCCTCCTCCTCTACTTCCACCTTCCCGCCTCCATGGCTACACATTTCGGGGCATTTTCCATTCTGACCCCACGGAAAAGTGTCACGATGAAGGGGGGAAGGTGGGAGTAGAGGAGATGGGAACGACAGAGGAGATGGAAAATGACGGAGGAGGAGAGAAAAAAGGACGACGATGGAGGCATTCTCCACTTCCACACGTATCTGAACTGTTTTATGGATCCGATGCATTCTGACTGATCCAACATTTGGAATGCATTGGGACAACTTCCAGCTCAGGATTCATTTAGATGTGTTGGGGTATGGTTCTGACTGATCCAACATTTCCAACGCATTGGGGCAGCTTCCTGCTCCAGATTCATTTAGAATGTATTTGCGATTTACTTCACCGCAATACATTCGAAATGAATCTGGAGCTGGAGGCTGTGCCAATGCATTTGACATGTTGGATCAGTCAGAACGCATCTGATCCATAAAACAGTCCAGATACGTCTGGAAGTGGAGCCAGGCCCAATCTTTGGACGAGGGGCAATCAAGCAGCTACCCAGCAGCAAGTACTCTTTCATTTTTTTGCCCAAACAGGCCCCCTTTTCCAGCTCTTGCATCTCTCTACTCCCACCTTCCCACAACCCGTCGTTTTTCAGCTCTTATGTGTCCTCTACTCCCACCTTCCCCCCTCCATCACAACACTTTTCCGTCGTTTTCCAGCTCTTACATCTCCTCTACTCCCACCTTCCCGCCTCCGTCACCACACTTTCCCGCCATTTTTCATTTGGAGGAACGGGAAATATGCAGCAATGGAGGCGGGAAGGTGGAAATAGAGGACGTCACTACACGTTCCCGCCGTTTTTCATTTGGAGGAACGGGAAATATGCAGCAATGGAGGCGGGAAGGTGGAAATAGAGGAGGATGAGGGAAGACGATGGAGACAGGAGCAGGAAGGTGGGAGTATAGGAGGAGGAGGGAAGGTGATGGAGATGAAAAGAAAGAAGGGAAAAAAGAAAAGAGAGAGAGAGAGAGAGAGAGAGAGAGAGAGAGAGAGAGAGAGAGAGAGAGAGAGAGAGAGAGGGAGGGGGAGGGGGAGGGGGGCAGGGAGGAATTGCGGTAGTCCCACCCAGAGAAATGCATCATCCAAGTCCATCTGGCCGCAGGCGCAGCAGGCATAGATGGCCGTTTGTGTATTGTTCCACCACGGGCCGCCCGGGCCCACGGAATGGGCTCAGTGGGACTGGTACATGTGGAGGGGCAAACATAAAAGATGCCCGGTACGTGCAGGGCCATTTGCAAAACTGAGCCAGGTTAGGGAACAGCCTTTGCAAAACTGAGCCAGGTTCGGTAACAGCCTCAGGCGTTCAACGGCGACAGGGGCAAACAGGAAAAATGGCAGGTACCGGTAGGGGCAAGGGTCCAACGGTCAGGAATGCAGGGGCATATGGACAAGTTGCATAGGGCTAGGTAGGGGTATATGCGAAAAATGGCGGGTCCAAATGCCCAATGGGGCATTTCGCAAAGTTTCATGACTGTCATATGGGCATTTCACCATACTCTTGGCTTTTAGGGGTATCTGGCCAAACACCCCAACTTCAAGGGGCAGTTCAACAATTTCCCCTAACAAAAAAGAAATAAAACACATCCAAAGTGTTAACTCTTGTGCCTTTCGTCTGTTCAGTCCAGACGATGACACGCAGTGTTGGTCTCTTGAAAGTGCGTCTCGTCTTGCGCCATTGCACTATGCATTCTGAACGATGACACGTGGCGCTTCGTGAAGGGCGTCACGTGATTTATCAGTTATATTGGTGTATATGTGTGTGATGTTATGTCCTTTTACCGTCATTGATTCATGAAAACAAGAGAAAAAAGGAAAAAGAAGTCTCCAGCGAGCATACAACACGCAGTTCATGATACGAATCCGCATGCGCTGTGTTGCTGCCATCTGCCCTCCCACAGCTGGATCTCTCCTCCCCCTCCTCTCTTCTTCTCCTCCTCCTCCTCTCATCTCCTCACCCTTCTCTCTTCT
>BFEA01000704.1:274039-284048 GCA_003427395.1 Chara braunii | reverse complement strand
CCCCCCCTTCCCCCCCCCCTTATGTTGCTGTTGTTGTTTGTTTTCATCGCCAACTGTTTGCCGCATATGTCTTTCTCGTTTGTCTTTTTTTTTTTCTGCAGTTTGAAGTCAAACAGTAAAAGATAAAATAAAAGACGGAAAACAGGGGAAAGAGGGTGGGGGGAGGGGGGGGGCGGGGAGGAGGGAGAGGGGGAAGGGGACAAGAAAAGAATGATTCTTGACGTGATAGTCGAACGCTCCACCTTGTGGTAAATGCTTAGGTAGGTCTCAGATAACACAGTCTTCTTTTTCCCTTCCTTTTTTTTTTTGGAACTGTCGTTTTGAAATATCCAGAAAAAAAAAAATAAAAAAATAAAAAGAAAAAAAGAAATATCCAGAGATAGGTAATGATGACATGTAAACTAAAACATACACGTATTATCGTATGATTATTTGTCGAACTTACACGTGCCAAAACATTGAACTATCTTTGAAGCTTCTCGGAGACTTCTTCGCTAGTTGGGTGCGTGTTCGATGAAATCGGAAACCGATCGGTGGCCAATCATCAACCAACCCATCACCCAATCATCATCAACCAACCCACCACCCATCACCCATCACCCAATCAATCAGCTAATCAGTCGCTCAACCAACAGAGATCAATCGAGCCATCATCACTATGAATCGATCACTCAAGTAACTAATCAATATAGGTCAATCAATCCACCAACCAATCAATGAACCGATCAATCACTCATCCAATCCAGTCAACAACCAATCACGCATTGGCCGTCGCTGGCTCGTTGGCTAGGCGCGAGGTCCCGTACAAGTACTCCTCGAATCGCTGTACTTCGCCACGGGAGCCGTAACAGACTTGTGTTCTGTCGTCGATGTTCTCGATGACGATGTCTGAGACGGAGTTGAAGCCATTGCTGCTGTAGCCGCCAGCTTTCTCAACAAGCATTCCAAGAGGAGCGACCTCGAACAGAAGACGAAGCTTCGCCTTTGCGCTTTGAGATGTCACGTTGGAGAAAACTCCCTTCTCCTTAACAATAATCTGAGCAAGATGATTAAAAACAACAACAACAGCAGATGATTAAAAACAACAACAACAGCAAAGACGAGTTGTAACATGTCAAGACATGCATACATGCATGCACCCATTCCCATGAACACGAAAGATAACATCTAAACAGAGAAAACAGCCATGTGTAAGTGCAGTAAATGCCATAATAATAATTAAAAAAAAAAAAAAAAAAACAAGAGAAGACGAGATGAACAATCTTAGGAGGTGGAGGACAGAAGGAAGAAGAAGAAGAAGAAGAGGAAGAAGAAGAAGAAGCTTCTTCTCTAGAAGAGAGAGAAAGCAGCCATGTGTACATAGCAGCAAATGCCGTACCAAAAAAACACAAGAGCAGACGAGATGATCTTCGGAGGAGGAGGAGAGGGCGGAAGAAGAAGAAAAATCCTCTTCTCTGTAATAATAATAATAATAATAGGAAGAAGAAGAAGAAGAAGAAGAAGAAGAAGAAGAAGAAGAAGAAGAAGAAGAACCCTCTTCTCTTGCTCCTCCTACTACTATCGAGTCAGACATGCATACATCCATCCATTCTCGTGACACGAAAGCTAACATCTAGACAGAGAAACCAGCAATTTGTACATGCGTTAAATGCTGCATGGAAAAAATACAAGGGCAGACAAGATGAACAATCTTAGGGGGTGAAGGAGGAGAAAGAGAAGGAGGAGGAGGAGGAGGAAGAGGAAGAAGAAGAAGAAGAAGAAGAAGAAGAAGAAGAAGACGAAGAAGAAGAAGAAGAAGAAGAAGAAGAAGAATCCTCTTCTCCTTCTCTTCTCCTCCCCCTCGTCCTCCTCGTCATGCTCGTCCTTCATCCCTGCTCCTCCTCCTCCTCCTTCCTCCTGTTCCTTCTTCACTTTCTCAGGAGGAGCCGCTTTCTTGGTCTGCTTCTCCTACCTCCAACTCCCTCCCCTTCCTGTCCTTCTCGTCTCCTAAGTCTTCTCTTCCCTTATCCTTCCGTCATCGTCCCTCCTTCCTCCTACCTCTCTCCTCCTCCCTTTGTCGTCGTCCTAGCCTCCTCCCACGGTCTTTCTCTCTCCCTCCTCCTCCTCCCTCTCTTCTCCCCGGTCTGTGTTTATCCTCCATTTGTCCCTCCCCCTCCTTCGTTCCTTCTTCCTCCTCCCTTGCCCTACATCACGCCTCCATCCCTTTCCTTCTCGTTCCTCATCCTTCCCGCCTCTCTTCTTCTTCTCCGTTCTCCTTCTTTCTCCTTCTTCTTTCTCCTTCTTCTTTCTCCTTCTTTCTCCTTCTTCTTTCTCCTTCTTTCTCCTTCTTTCTCCTTCTTTCTTCCTTTTCTTTCTTCCTTTTCTTTCTTCTTCTTTCTCCTTCTTCTTTCTTCTTCTTCTCCAGGGGGTTATGGCCACCTGTAACCTCTTCTTTTTTTCATGAAGATGTGGTTGGTCGTGAACATGCCCATGTTTTGGGAACCCATGTTTTTTCCCAAATTCATTGAAAAACAAAGTCATGAATGAAAATGAAATGCGCTTACCTGGTTGACATCTGGCACCATTCCTCCAGTGTACCGCAGGGTGTACTTCTCCCCTACCCAGTAATTGACCAGCTGTCGAGTCAAGAAAGCCAAAAAAAACACCCAACCAAGCATCAGTCATCAGTAATCCTGGTCATGTCACCGCTCACTCTAGTTTAGCCCCAAAGTTCATACTGCCTACCTATTTCCATTTAAATTAGGGGAAACCTAGTCGTGCAGTCCTGAAAAAAGCTCGTATTTGGCCCTGCGCCCTCAGAAAAGCGGCTCTGTGCATTTTGGTCTTACCGATGGCAGTGCAAATTGTCCGTGTACCAACGCTCCCGTTGGGTCCGGTGGGAGCACCCTCTCTCTCTCTCTCTCTCTCTCTCTCTCTCTCTCTCTCTCTCTCTCTCTCTCTCTCTCTCTCTCTCTCTCTGTGTTTTGATGTGTCTGAGTCATGCTGTCTATATCTTTGTTTCTTCCTCTCCTCTCGAGTATTTCCTGTATGTTGTCCGCTTTGTGTGTGCCGTGGCCTTATTCTCCTCAGTGTCGTAGCGTAGCACCTTCGAGATGTGCCAAATAGTTAGTGCGTGCTTCTTCGAGGTGCCTGCAACACTACTATCATCTTCACCTGAATAGAGCGCGGGGTAATTATCCCTGTGTCAAGACTGTTGCCCAAATACCACCATAATGACAGGGTGTTCTATTCGGGTGAAGAGGGTAGGGGCGCTTCTGTATTCAGGATGAGCCTTCCCTGGTGGTGGCTGACGTTTATGAAAGCGACTCCCTGAGGGCGTACTCACACTAGCACGTTTGCAAATGTATCTGACCGCAATTAGGGATGCGCCTGGATGCATCTGACTGCAATCGCGTCCAGAGCTGAGTCGAAAAAGTCCCAATGTGAGTATCCCCTGACTCTTGGTGGTGGTGTGAACCCCTATAGTCTGTGGAGTCCTACTTGTGGTGTGAGTAAGGGCCTCACTCCCCCACTCACCACAGGGCGTACTCACACTAGCACGTTTGCAAATGTATCTGACCGCAATTAGGGATGCGCCTGGATGCATCTGACTGCAATCACATCCAGAGCCATCTTTTGGTGAGCAGCTTCGCTACTCGGCCACTCACCCTGGCCCTTGTGTCAGAAGTAGGTTTTTCCTCCGTGGTGACACGGCCGTGGTGAGTACTCACCCCAGTTCCCTATTTTCCCACCTGCAACCGCGGGGTTGTGGTGCCTCCTCTCTTTGCTGTTGTTGTTTGTTACTGAAGTCTTGTCTCGGTTTTGGCAATAAAGTGCGCGTCTTTCTATCTTTCTGTTGCCTGTCATCATTATCGAGTGTGTCTTGTCGATTCAGTGTGCTGTTCGCCTTGTGAGAAACTTGCATCGTAGTCGATCACCTCGTTCGTCTCTCACTCTTCATTGTGCCTCCTCTGGACCGCCCACCAAAAGTGGTACGTAACTCACCACCCCAGCCGGTCCCGGGTGGCCGCGGGCTTGTCATGTAGCACTCACCCCTGTGGTGAGTCCTTGGGTGTGGTGCGTGGTGCAGCGAGGCGGCGTTTTGATGAGAAAAGGCCTGCGGCGAGTACTCACCACAGGAAATCGAGTTTTGGTGACTGCTCTGTCTAGGCCTTTTCTCATCAAAATGCATCTGGATATCGCCATGGTCTTCATACGTTCAAAATGCTTGATCAATCCGAAGTTACCAGGTCTAAGGCACAGTCTTAGATACCTGTCGAATGTTGAGTGGTCCCCTCTGTCCATCTGCCTCGCTGCTCGCCTGCCTGTTTGCTGGACTGTGTGCCTGGCCGTTACTTGGCTTGATGCTTTGTATCCTTCCGGCCTACCCACCTACCCCCTTCCCACCCACCTACTCCCCTGCCCACCCACCCTTGGCTATCCTGCTGATTGCTTGTGTTGTCATCCTCCTGGCTGTCCACGCTTGCACCAGGAGTTGAAGTACACAGTACTACACACTATGCCTCAAAGCATCAATATGGGGATTCTGCAGACTGTGGACGATTCAGCCTTCAGATGAAAGGGAGAGAGAGTCCGACAAAACAGTCTGTCAGCTTTGTGCAGGGGCCGTGCTAATCTTCTTTGTCTAGTTCCAATTTCAACGGATGTCCCGAAGGGCTCAAAACAGTCTGTCACTACCCCTTTTGTCCTTTCTTTTCTGACTCATCCCATAAATCCTGTTTTTGCTACCGCAGTAACCCCACCCCCCGGCGCTCTGTGCTTGTTCTTATGGCCTGCCCACCTACCCTATCCTGTTTTGCTGCACATTTTGGCGAAGACGAATATGAACATGGAAAATCAGATGACAATTGGGTAATCAAGATTTAGGGGCTTGATCATGAGCCTACCCGCACCACTCACCGAATGTGAAAAGGACAAAAGCTATGGTGGGTGGATCTCCTCGTCACCTCGTTTCTCCGAACTCCGACCTCCTCTTTCAACCTTCAGCCAAATATAGGTGCTCCATTTGGCAACTTGGTGTCGCTTAGTATTGCGGCAAGGCCCTATGTCGGGTGGATGCATGGCGGTCCTGGCTCGGCTACCTTCTTCCCCCGAACATAACGCATATGCGTTGTATTCGAGTTTCAAATTTTGAAAAAAAAAAAAAAACAAATAGAACACATATGCGTTGTATTCGAAATTTAGGGCTATTCGAATAGAACGCATGTGCGTTGCATGCAAATAGAGCGCACCCCCTACGTGTTGTATTCGTTTACAACGCATATGCATTATGTTCGGGGGAAGAAGGTAGTCGTAGTGTGACGAGTGCTGGTCTGGACAGGGGGGGGAATGGGTCATACAATGTTCAAAGCAGGGATTGATATTCCCAACAGATGAAGGTCGGCGACGAGGGCTTAGGATCGAGTCACCAAACTTGTTTGTAGGTGATTTGTGGAATGGACGGAGGTAGGCGAGGTGCTGCCACATGTTTACATGATTCCGGTGATGGGTGGACTGATTGGTTGGGGTTTGTGTGCGCCTCTCTGAAACCACCAGTACTTGTCGGCGTCCTTTTGCCGAAGCGAATTCCCCAAATGTACCCAAAAAAAAGGGAACCGGCACATTTTCTTTCTTGGCTGGCACCGCCTGGCGCCTGCCATTTTCGCTGCGGAAGGCCATTCCCCAAAAGTCGCAGCACGTTCACGGCCACGTCGCTGAAGAATGGCTAGGAAAAGTACTGGTGGTTTAATCATGATTTTGCATTGTACCAGGAGAAGTTGTGATTTCACTTTCTTGGGTGTGAATAGAGGACATGTTTTTCTTCTTCTTCTTCTTCTTCTTTCGCCCCCCCCCCAACCAACACAGCCCCCTTCTGGTATAACATCAGTGTCTCAGAAATATATAGTAGCTACAGTCAGCTGTAGTCAAACTCACAGGTGATGCTCCCCACCAATAGATGGAGCCTCGGCCCCGGGTGGTAGTGGTGTCTGCTCTTATCAGCACCATTATCACCGGTGGGGGTGTTTAAAAAAAAAAAAAAAAAAAGCTGTAGTCAAAGTCAAAACAACAGAAGCCAGGAATATAAAGGAAATATGGCGTCACATAAAAGAATTTAATAAAAGTTGGCTTGGAAATGACCAGGGTGGGAGGATGGGGAAGGTAATCTGGGAAGGAGGTTCCTTACAGGCTCGAGCTTCACTGAAGAAGAACTATCGACTGATCTTTAATGACTGGACCACGGTAGATCCTTCGATTCCCTTACGACCCTTCTCTGAATTTCCTGATTTCTTTCCCCCCCCAAATAATTGTCTTGTGCCAGTGTCTTGGTTTGGTTAGACAATGWGATTTCTGTTTGAAAACTAGTGATGTGCTTACTAGTCACGAGGATCTGGCGCCCTGTAAGGGTGAAGAGGCACTTAACTAAGTTCCTGTTCAGCAAAAGTTCTTCATCATCATCATCATCATCATCATCATCATCGTTATCCTTTTCATCATAAGGGATGCTGAGCCCGGTTCTCAGCAATTTTGGTTTGGTTACTCCGGGTAGATTGTGAGGACCCCGGCCTCAATCTTCGTATTGGTAATATCAGCCTTGGGCACTGGGCCCTTTTTTTTTTTTCTCTTTTCTGGCACGGCTAGGTCGACAGGGGGTGGATTACATTAACAAGGGTTCAACTTTGGCAAAAAGTCCAGATACCACTTCTCTAAGTGCTCCTTGTGTTGAGCGTACCCTATGAAAGTCAACCGGCAGAGTGAAACAACCGGGCAAGTGGGACCTTGCCCTTCGTTATGAGCTTTCGGGTGCAAGGCAGGAATTGCTGGGGTTGGGGGGCGGCGAGGGGGAGGCGATTGAGCTTTGGAAAGAGGAGGGTGATGGGACTGCACCTTCATGTAGCTGGGTTGATCGAAGGTGGTGCGAAGATTGCCTAGCGAGGAGAGTGTGCCCTCCTTGGTCTCAGTCATTGGCTGCAAGGGGGGAACCGCTAGGTTTGGGGGGGCAAGGGGAGGGGGAGCGAAGGGGGAGGAGATTGAGAATTGGAACGAGGAGGGGTGATGGGACTGTACCTTTTCGTAGTTGGGGTTATCGAAGGTGGCACGAAGATTGCCTGGGGAGAAGAGCTTCCCCTCCTTGATCTCAGTCGTTTCCTTCACGTGGATCCATTTACCTGAAGAAAAAAAAAAGAAAAAGCGAAAAGACACCGACGCAGCAAAAAGAAAGCAAGGAAAAAGGAGAAAGTGCAATTAGACAAATCACAGAAAAGGATGTTATGGCCGCAGAAAAAAACAGTACAGAGAAGGTCAGCAGCAGTTTCCCCTCTTTTTTCTTGAGAATTTCAGTTCTGCCCCTACAATATGTGATGATTTGCACAACCCCCCCTTGCAATTTCTGATGTTTGCAGCATGCTCTTATGACACTGGGTAGAGTTTGGGGAATATCCATCATGTCATCAGGACCCGAATTCTTTTCCACGTGTCCCTGTCAGCTTTGTTAGATGCCAGCGCCCCCCCGGAAAAAAAAAAAAAAAAGCTTTGTCAGATGCCTCGGTACTTCTGGCCATTAGGTACCAAGGTGCGCGCACTGGAGGCCCAGGAACACGGTTGCAAACTGCCTGCACATCTGACACGGGCCTGTGAGCAAAGTTGCAGGCGTCACCAGGGCATGCACAAATACCAGGAAAATTACAGAGGCATCATGCAAATTATTGCAAATTATGGGTGCAAATTACGAATTTGAAATGTCAAATTTCCCTTGTCTTTTCTGTACAGACACTCAGCTTAGTGGGCAGCCTACTATCCAGAGGGAGGGGAAACCCTTGGCCTTCAGGTCTGCCTCCCCACCATGAGGTTCCAATGGCACTCAATCTTTTTTTTTTTTTTTTTTTTTCTGAGGACTTTTTCTTTTTTTAATCCCTTTTTTCTTAAGAAAGCTCCATCTATTGGTGGGGAGCAACACCTGCTGGAAACCGGGTCCAGCGTCCCATAGATACAACCATATCCTCTCAATGTGGCACAAACTGGGAACCGGGCCCAGCGTCCCATACGGAAAGTCGTCAGAAAATTTCATGACAGTGAGGCAAAAACTACTAGAAAAGTCCGATATCTAGACATTCTTTTTTCGCCAACTCAAACAGCAATTAGTGGAAGTCCTTCAAATGCTCAGAACCCCTGGAAGCCCCCCTCGAAAAACACTCTAAAATTCTCTAATACTGTCTTCTTACTCTGCCGAGCTTTCTCAGGCCTCATACCGGAGCATGAGGCCTGGTAGAGAGATATGGGGATGCTTTGGGGTGGGCATTCCACGGGACATCCAAGGGTTGCTGCCGGGATGACGCTGGTCGGAGCTGGGGTGAGTCGTGTTGCCCTGTAACCCAGCTAGACGTGGGGGTGGGAGACCTGGAAGAGCTCGGCAGGGAGTAAGACAGTTTTGGAGGACTTTGGAAGGGTTTGTGAGGAATTTCAACGTTTCTTTGGAACATTTGCAAGACCGCTGCGGCCTGTTTTCATGTTCCTTTACTGTAATGTGTTCTTACGCATCTTAAAAGAGAATAAGGGGTTGGGAGAAGGAAATGGTGGGATATCACGCGTCCTACTAGTGAGGGGCTAGCTGGTAGGATGGGAGTATGGCACAGCAGCAGCAGAGATGGTGACTTTGCTGCAGTTAGTCTTGCCGGAGTGAGGTGAAGAGGTCTGAGGGGGGCTTCTCTGACTCGATTTCTGAATTTGTGTTGTAGTCAAAAATTCCTTAATCTGGCCCTAATTTCTTCGCCAGTTTCGAGATGTTTCTGGATACTTTTGGTAGTCTTGAGAATTCTTTAGGACCCTGGGTAATCCTTGCAAAACAGTCTAGGTTTCCTTGATGCTGTTTACTCATGGATCTGTTGGTTTTCGATGCCAGAACGACGCTGGCCGGTGCTGGGGGATTACCCTGTATCCTGTTAACAGCAGGAGCGTGAGGCCTGGTAGAGAGATCTGGGGATGCTTTGGGCCGGGCATTCCAAGGAAAACCAAGGGTTGCTGTCGGGACGACACTGGCCGGAGCTGGGGTGAGTCGTCTATCTTTTGGTGGAGAGCACCACCTGCTCGGTTGCCCAGCTTAGTGGGCCCGTATATATAACAAGATAGGACCAAGCATCCAGGCCATCAACAGCATTGGTTGCTTCTTCCCAGAAAGAGGATTGCCAGTGATTGACTAGCAACCGAGAGGAATAATAACGAGCCTCTTCCGAGGGCGGATCCGTTCCATCTCCCTCCAGATTGACATTCCATTTCAAGCTGATTTGACCATTGCAGGTCAAGCAGAGCCGAAGCAGGGGGCGGGAAGGGGTCTCGGAAGCAAGGAGTCTGACGGAAAGGCCTGAAAGGGGTAAATTATGTCCACTACTTGATCATCACAGCCAGAGTTCCTTTCTCATTTGTCGCAGTCTCAGTCAATTCCCCTTCTGGGTTCTTCCCCCCCCCCCCCCGGCTGCCCTCCCCGAAGCCAGTCCTTACACAGAGATGCTAGGTTGTTTTGTGGAAGTCAACCGCCAGGCCCAGACCTGTGAGAGAAGTCAAAGCCAAAGAGTTGAAGGACACCCGATGTGGATCCAAGGGCCGTAGATCTGCCGACGAGTGTTCAGCCTTGGCTCAGGGACAGGAGCATCAGGAGCCCCGGGCCTAGCACTCTGTGTTTCCGGCCATCAACCCTCTGAGTCTGCGGTTCAGAAGAGAGAATTCAGGGAAGTGGGCCGTGGGCTGTGGGGCTAGGTCTCTTTTTTTCCCTTCTGAAAAAGCTCCGATCTATTCGTGGGGAGCAGCACATGCTCGGAACCGGGCCCAGCGTCCCCTTATGAAAATTACATCATATTGGAACATTTGGGATTTGGCACCTTTGGCACCTTTGGCACCTTTGGAATCATTGGGAATCCTCCCCCTTCCAGCATTGATCACCCTGGAACATTTGGCACATTTAGCACCTTTGAAACATTTGGCACATTTAGCACCTTTGAAACATTTGGCACATTTAGCACCTTTGAAACATTTGGCACAT